>CAJHQP010000124.1:0-281483 GCA_905132765.1 Moricandia arvensis
AAGGCCACACGCGGCCAGTCCCAAAAACTGGTGCCAAGCAAAAACTTTCCAAAGCATAAAAAAAAAAAAGCTGCACAGCTAGTTCTCTCGAGACCCGACAAAGGTCCAATAAAAAAATGACATCGGCCTGCAAATGGTTCGATAATCTCTAGCACGACACACAACTAAACCATACGCACCGGTCTCAATCGAAAACAAGGTTCTACAAACCGTTAACTCCAACCCGAACAACGGAAAGGCTTAATCCCTTTCCACATGGGTATGTAGGCAGCCATCAGAAAAGGCCGCAGCCCCCAATCTTATCAGCTTTCAGAAAAACTGTGTTTTCGCCAACCGGACCTTTTTAGCCAGTGATTCCACCTAATAATGATATACTTGACATGCGTTTTCATTATTCTAGCAGGGTATAACTATCCTAAACAAATTATATCAATTACCCTAGTCTTTACACACCAAATGTACTCTTGCCAAAATAAAGATAAGGTGTAGTACTCTAGGGATCGACATCCACAGAGAGCAGTGACACACAAATTAATTTCTTATTTTAAAGATTAAAGCTTACGGTGAATATATTATATATTATATATATAATATCCACTATATATATATATTTGTTTGCAACCAATGAGTTAGCAAATATTCATTTTTAAGAAAGTAGAGATGCAATATGGAAATTTGGATAATAATGCAATATTGGAATAATGCAAATAACGAAAATATTCTAATAAACTAACTTCCATGCAAAAGTAAATATGCTAGATCTAGGGTCCAAGCCTAATGGATTATAGGGGTAGGAAGCAAAAAATAAATGTAAATATACTAGAACTCAAATATTAACTAATCCTGACCAATTTTTAACTCCCCAACTCTCGTATGCGAGCAAAACGAAAGAACCATCGATCGAATTCGACTAAGGCCTGATATCGATAAACAGGTGAAAAATAAGAGCAAGTGCGAACAAGATTTGATAAAATCCCCAGCTTATTAGACCAAGCTCTCGCATTTCCGCCCTTAAAAGTCTAGTTCAAATGGAGTCTATTCTTGCACAGAACCTACTCTCGTAGTTCGTCCATTGTCCCTACTTTCGCGATCCTAGTTAGCATACTCTAGAATCGAAAGCATTAAGCAAATCAATTGATGGATATTAACTTAACTAGCATCCTATTTTTGGGCTAATCCATGATTTTCTATCCATTCAACCATAAATCTAGTTTATGACTACTCCCGGCATAATAAAAGAAGAAACAATAGTCCTGAGTTAAATGCACTAAGATAAAATTTTGAAGTTCCAATACAAATTTCCTTAAGGATTATGAATCTTCGGCCCATATAACACCTAACACTCATATAAACTTTATGATTTGTTTCAAAGCCATTAGCCTAATCTTGTACTTGCACTCCCTCTTTGCTATCAAATACAGAGCATACAATATAAAATCCTAAAACACTAGTGTCCAAAACTCGTGCCCAGGGTATTCTTGTCATCTTGTCTTCTAAACTTGGGCTTTTCAAATCGGCTGTCTTGCGAGTTGGGGTCAATCATGGAAATGTGCAACAATGATCGACCATGGTGTTTCATCATTCGGTCGGCCTCCAGGTGTTTTCCTCATCGGTGCAGTCTTGTACTTCGACTCTCAACATGTCAGCTATGATCTTCTCCTCTAAATGCTCCAAATCCTCCTCCAAGTATCTCCAATTTTTCTCCAAAACGTCTCCTGGACCTTTAAATACCTCCAAAAAATATCCCTAGTCACACATAGTAGACAATTGAGACTTGTTTTAGAGTAATTTCTCATTCTCCATTCGGACTAAATCAAATCTCCAGGAAGCAAGCCTAATGACAGAAGATAAGCGCTGAGTGTGAAAGGCAACCCACTGTTTACATTTGTTATTAAAATTTGCGTTTTATTTTCATCTATTGTTTGAATTTCCTCTGTTTCATTTTTTCTCAACACAAAAAAGATTCTGAAGAGAATGATTGCTCTTTGCGATCGATCCCGATCTGAGACCGATGTCGATATCGATAGAATTCAATACGCCACCAGAAACGATCTATTGCCACTTTCTTGTGTCGATTGATAACTTCGATATAAGCCCTGTTTATTACCAATTTTAAGACCATGTTCTAGGCTCTAATTAGGGTCTATTATGTGTGTCTAGGATCAAATTTTCCTAGAGTATTACAGGTCCAAGAAGGATCTTTTTGGAGATAAATGGAGATACATGGAGGTTTTTGGAGAATTTAAAGGAGAATAATCCGTAGCTGACTATTTGAGGAGTCGAAGTAAAAAGACTGCCATGCGGATCGATGAAAAATGCCTTGGAGTTCGACCGATGATAAATGAACCAAGGTCCGATAAATTTCCTTGGCACACTTAGCCATGCGATCGACGACCCAACCTCGGCAAAAACTAGCCGATTGAAAAGCGCAAGTTTAGAAAGACAAAAAGACAAGTACATGCCAATAAGACCTGAGTTTTACCTAGGTTTTTAGGTCTTTATATTTAATGGCTCATGTATTGAGAGGAAGAGCCATGGTGTGCAAGTACAGCTTAGGCACAGGCTTGACACACTCACAAAAGTTTTATAAGTTAGTGGTTATTAAGGGAGAATCACTTCATTACACTCCTTAGAGAAGATTTGTATTGAACCCCAATATTTATCTGTGGCATTCTATTCAAAACTATTTTTTCATTCTTTGATTATGTATGAGTTAGTCATCAACTAGATTTATGGTTTAATTGATACAAAATCATGGATTAGCCAAAAATAGGTACTTGCTAGTTAAGTTAATATCCATCAGTTGAGTTGTGCTTAATGTTTAAATTCTAGAGTACCGCCTACTACGAATCATGAAAGTAAGACCCTGGACGAACTACGGAGTAGGTTCTGTGAAGAATAATTACTCTATATGAACTAAAACTCGATAGGCGCATGTGAGAGGCTGTCTAAATAATTTCTGGTTTGGACTTATCAGATTCGTTTACACTTTCCTTCTGATTTCACCGTCGATCCCTGACATTCAGGTCCCTTAGTTATCGATCGATGGTCTTTCCTTTTGCCTCGCATACAAGAAGTTGGAGTTAAACCAGGGTCAGCACCAGCTTAATATTTGGATTCCTAACCGTCATATTTACATATATGTGCTTCATATCTACTATAATCCATTAGGCTCTGAAACCTTAGATCTAACTTATTTAGAATTGCATTACGTTAATTTATTAGAAATTATTCTCTAAATATTTGCTTTATTTCCATATTTTGCACTCTATTCCTATTTGCATTATCCTTACGTCTACTGTTTCTATATTGCATCTCTACTTCTTGAAAAAAAAATTATTTCCTAACTGATTGTTTGCCAAACCAAACATATTCACCTAGTTAATCTTTAGAAAATAAGAAATCTATTGTGTGCTCATTTGCTCCTGTGGATTTCCGCATCCCTAAGTATTGCAACCTTATCTCATTTGGCAGAAGTACTATTCTCTGTGTTAAAGACTAAGGTTAATTGGTGATGCTAATTTGTTTAGAATATCTTATACCTTGCTAGAACAAATTAAAACACCCACGTCAAAATTTTGGCTCGCCGTTGCATTGGGGAGTATTGATCGCCCATTAGATTTAATTTTCTAGGATTATTTTCTAAGGTTTTATTACTACATTCAGTTAGTAATTTCTTTTCCGCTTGTTTTTCTTACGGTGCCAATGAAAAGACAACAACACACAACGAGAAAATAAGGCACAAGACTATTCTCTGAACCCGATAGATCGAACGTACGTACAACAAAGTACAAGACGACAAAGCATGCAATTCGACAGAAACAACTCCAAGTCGACTGACATTCTTTTGGCAGGATCGACCGAACATCAAGAACTCTAAGCATCGTGACCTCCGACACTGATTACATACAGACGATCGACAGTAAATCTTATCGCGCATCGATAACAGAAGCAGAATAATTCAGATGGTAGCGACGTTAATACTAGCACTGGGGGCACCTGAGGAAGGGAACTTGCATGACCAAGATGGTCATCAGCGTAATGAAGATTAATTCAAAAAGATAGATGGTCAGGGGGCTATAATCCCTGAATAGAAGCAGGGCCAGAACGCCAAAGCAGCCTCTACCTGAAAGCTATGCCAAGCTGCTCAGAGAACAACTGTCTGACTACAACCGCCAGACAGTCTACGCCAACAGATATCCGCATTCGCTCCTCCAGCTTTTCAGAGGAATGATTTTGAAATCAGCCCGCCTCTTGGACTTATAGCGCAGTACACCTTACCATCGGGTTACGACATGATCCCCTTAACGGATCATCTAGAGCGATTTTGCACCAGATCGTAGTTACTGCTATTAAAGCCAATGGAGCCTCTAAGGAACTATCTCTTTTGTAAGCTCTTCAAGTACTACACTTGTTAGAGAAGCTTCAATTGGCTTAAGTAGTTACCACCAGGATCCCCTGATCCTGGAATGACATAAGAATGCTTTCTTGCGTAACTTCTTTGATGACGCAAGAGCAGAAGATATGAAGGAGCAAGATTGCTATATTTCACAAGAACCCACCAGAAGCTCTTTTTCAAACACTTCCTAGATGAGATTCAAATCATAACCAAAAGAGATCGCCCACATCAATGGGTTTTCCAACGAGGTGCACATTCTCCAAGCACCTTCTTAGAGGTAATGGAACCTACAGTACCAGAATGGCTTTGGACACAGCTAGTGAGAGAAATTTCAGCCTAAGGAATCTTGATATGCTGCTAAGGTTGATTGCGAATCTAGCATCTCAGCAGTTCACGCACACACGAATACAAACTTTGAAAGAGAGATCCACACTATCTACTCCCTGAACTAACCTGATCAGATCTGAATGAGGTCATGGGCAAAACTAGAACAGTGTTCAGTTCACAAATTCTCTTCAGGAAAGCATCTCAACTTTTGCAGAGGGTAGAAGCAATAAGGTCTGGAGTATGATGAAGATTCAAGAGAGGATGTGAAACTACAATTGATGGGAATGGTTTCCAGAAGACAAGGGAATCTAGGTTTCAATAAGGAAATCCTATGGGAAAGTTGTTTAAGGAGTAGCTTTAATAAGAGTTCATAGCGAAAGCCCTCTTCAACAATAGTAGAATTTATGGATCTTTTACTACCTGAATCCTCCTCCGGAGACTCTGAAAAGCCAAGATTGAAAGCAATGTTGACAGAGTTTTAGAGGGACATCAGAAGAATGACCTAATGGATTTCAATGGAAAGATAGATGGCCTGTATCCCAACCTCAACACCAAGTTTGAAAAATCTCAACAACCCAATGTGAAGAAACTGGAGATCAATTGCAGCAAACAGTGAAACCATTCAGAGACATGAGAGACTGATTTCAAGAAGAAAATTGGGAAAAAGCTGGACCAGAAAGCACCGCGTCAATGCATTTGAATTGATGATGATTCTGCCAGGAGTTACCGAGGGAACGGCTCCAAGAGGAGATTTTCTTGTGGAAAATTCGACATTATTTGGCAGTAGCGCAATCGGTGTCCGCGATCGACACCCCTCCACAATCGAGCCTTCGGTCGACTGGAATTCCTGGCAGGCATCAGTAAGATTCAATGTAATTGACATGAACGTCGATGCGATACTCTAATGAGACAGTTGAATCGATATATCCGAGATAAGCAGAGATCGATTGACAATGCGACTGGGCATCATCGACATAAATAGGAGCCAGTTCCAACTACCAAGTCAACTCGCCTGGCAAAAATTTGATTGTGCGTCCAACCAGAATGGTTTCACGAAAAGTATACAGACACATCTGAAAGTATGGATCTGGTAGAGAAGATGAGGGACACTCCAAAGAGGAAAGCAAAAGAATTCCCCAAACATTACGCAGAGACCAAATGAAAAAGAGATGTATAGCTTTACTAAAAAGAGTTTTAAAAGTCCTTTTAGATACTCCTTTTGATCGAAGCTTATTATATTCACAGATTGTGGATGTTTTCAGGGAAACAAGAGCAACAGACGATGATATAGAAGTCATGTTTGATCATCTGAAAGAAAAGAGGAAACAGAGGACCTATATGAAGAAGAAAAGTGATCATGCGAAGTGCGTGATTCCATGCTTTATCAAGGGAAACAAACACCCCTAATGCCATCTTTGACACTGGATCATCAGTGAGCATTATGCTAATAACTATGGCAGAGGAGCTGAACCTGAAAGTGGAACCTTCCAATGATTCCTTCACATTTGTAGACTGCTCAAAACGTGAATTAAGGAAGGATTGTAAAAGATGTTCCAGTGCAGATTAACAACAAACTAGCTCCAGTAGACTTCTATGTGATCGACATCATGATAGATTGGAACTCTTCACTACTACTTGGGAGAGCATTCATGGCTACCCGTGGGAGCTTTCTGCGATATGAAAATTAAAACATGTTGTATCTATCCCTAATTGATCAAAATATTCTCTATGAACCTGTCAAGAATAGGAACAAGGCTACTCTATGGAATTGTTTTGATGATGCAGAACTTGTGGCCACATGCTTCTGCGATTATGACTTCGATGAAGAGTCGGAGGATGGAGCATCGATCGACACCCACCCTTTGGTTATCGATCGATACTCACACTCTAGAACCGATCAACAACTACCACTTAGATGGTGATTACAACACAGCCCACCTAGAGTATAATGAAGACTACAGAGTAGAAGAGATGATCGAGTAACTGTGGTATTTCTATCGAAGAGGCTGGTTTTTTCATATTTCATATCAACTCGGGTAATCGACATAGATCGACGGTAACCCTATGCCATCGATCGGTACTGACCAAATAGAAGGCATCCGAAGTGGATTCATCTGCCAAACGCGAGAAAGGAATATGGGTTATCTAACAACCAGACGAATTCGTACCATTAGATATCCAGACGGTCACGCAAGAGCTATGGATGGAAGATATTGCAGACATTCTTCGCCATGGCTAACGGAGCTATAGATCTTTTCACGTAACAGTCTGATTATCAAGCATCGATCGATCGGTAACATACACCGTCGATCGATCACACGTCCAATATGCGATGGATATAATGAAGATTATAGAGAGGAAGAACATATTGAATATCGCGGCCTGGCATCAGAAGACACTGGCTGGGTGATGAAACTCGAGAGTGGATAATCAAGCATCGATCACAAACTACTCATGGCCTTCGAGTGACATAAGATGCAAACCAGAACACAAACATGGAGCAGAAGAGACAGATATTGGTAATCTCAAACCAGATGAGTTTGGAATTTTCAGAGACCCAAAGGGAACATGCACGGGCTCTTTGTGGGAGACTACCACATTTATCCAATGAGGATGTAGGAGATGCCCTTATTATGGCTAATGGATCGAATAATATATTGGACAGAAGCAGCAGCCATCGATCCACGTACACCATTCAGCTCAATCGATATTGAGAAGCAGAGACACGAGCCAATCCTTACTGATCCAGATACTTTCAAGGCACCATCGATCAACAATGCCATCCGGACCTTGATCGATTGGCATTTCGAGCAAGGCACGTGAGCTTTTGATACTGAAGGCAACATATAGTTTCACTGGGAAAATAAAGATGAGTATGGCATCTACAATTATGAGAATGGTAATCCACGAGCTACAAATGGAAGGGTAGTAAATGTGCAAGCTGAAGACATTAGAGCAGTTCTAGAGAGAGCTAATTTGTTTGAGGCAGAGCTACATATGTTTACTAGAACATTCAGGAAGGATCGCTATGTCTAGGAAGGAGCAATAGACATACAACAGAGAAGAGATTGATGATATTGTGAATGTGATCTATAGAACTCAAGATATGTTACTGGATGATTTTTACAAGAGGTTGGATGATGTCAACTATCCTATAGACACCTGCCTCACCGTTTTGACTGGCACACATGGATGAGATTAAGCAAGATTTGGATATTTTTCAGAGACAAAATGCGATTGGGGCAGAAAACCGGGCTTCGATTGACGGCAACACCAGAGCATCGATCGACACTGAGGGCAACAGACAGAAGACGGCAGCAGAAACAGAATTGGAAGATAGGTTCGTTGAGATTGCATTTTCTACGAGCTGGATGAAGGAAGATATTTCTCAAAAATTTGAAGATTTATAAGAGACTACAGCTGCTAGACTTAAAATGCTAGAGCGCTGTATTGTGAAACGACAAAAGAAAAATGCATTCAATGGAATTTTTCAGAACAGTTACAAGTAATGACAAAACCAGAGGAGATGAGGAATAAGGAGCTTCATCAGTACATGGTTTTCAGAAGAGCAATGAAGATGTAGACACTAATTTCCAAGTGTTGATCCAACTTCCTACCAGTCAGAGAGTTCACAATGTCGAACTAAAGACTATAGCCAAGCACTGCGTGGGAGGCAACCCACTGTTTAGTAAGCTTTTATTTAGTTTTTACTTATACTACTACATATTTCGAGTTTTAATTTGTTTTATATAGACTGTTTGAGTCACCATCTATCGACACCCATATAGGCACCATCAGTCGACATTGGAATCGCAACCATCAATCGACCACACACGCCTACCATCGATCAATACTCTTTTAAAGAGTCTTGTATCTAGTTTTTCTACTTAAGATTTATTTTTTCCTAACCAATCCGGGGAGGATTACATTGGGGACAGTGTAATTTAAGTCTGGGGGAGGTTCGCTAATGCTATTTAATTTGGTTTGAGTTTTATTTGCTATATATAAGTGTTTCAAAAAGTTTATTGAGTCAAGAAGGAGAATATGATCAAGATTTATTACTGACTAACCACACTTTAGCACTATTTTAGAAGGTTGTTGCAGGGATTACTAAAGATACCAAAGTGGATCATCCTGCCACTATATCACACTTGATTAGAAAGTTTGAAGGAAAGAAGCTGATTTCCAACAATAATCTAGACATTATTTACTTGCTTTGGGGCTTGGTATACATTGGATTGGATTCCTTCTGCAAGTCTGTAGGTACAAGTCATTGCACCTTTGTTTCCGTTCTCGTCTTCAGCATCTGCCTGATATCATAAAAGACTGAGATGACTTCCCGAGATGCTAAGAGGTAGGTAAATTACATGTGACCCCATTATTCTAATTCGGAAGAACGATCACACATTGTTGGAAAGCGAGGGGTAGATACATTACCTCACTATTCGCCTACAACTTTTCCCAAAAAGCAAAAGAAAAGAAAAGGAAAACCGAAAATGAGATGGCAAGATGGACTGTATCAGCATCATTGTCCATTAAGTTTGAGATCTAGAAAGATGCAGAGAGAAAAGGCAGAAGAAAGGTATCAGAGAAGACTTTGTTCCTAGTTGTTCAGAAACTTGACGAGGTATAGTCCATGTTTCCTTTGATCGATACTCCCAAGGTAAAGCATGCACTTTATTTTATGCAAAGAAATGAAATCAGTAGAGGTGTGAGTCAGACTAGTATTTGCCAAGTTGTTGGTAGACTGGATTTCGTTGCTATACTAGGATAGTGTATCTAAAGTTTCTTTGTGATTGACTTGATAGGATGCAGTTGTAAAAAAGTAAGGTGACAGTTATATTTAGACATTATGTGAGTATCTGCTTTTGAAAACCTCTTTCATATGCTTAGTTTTCTTGGGACAAGCAAAAGGTTAAGTCTGGGGGAGTTGATATAGCCTATTTATTACCAGTTTTAGACCATGTTCTAGGCTCTATTTAGGATATATTATGTGTGTTTAGGATATGGTCTAGAGTATTTACAGGTCAAGAGACGTTTTGGAGATAAATGGAGATACTTGGAGCCTTTGGAGCATTTAGAGGAGAATAATCCGTAGCTGACAATTTGAGGAGTCAAAGTACAAGACTGTCATCAATCCCCGACACATCCTTAGAGTAGACCGATAATGAAAGACAAAGGTCAATCGATGTTGCACCACTTGCCATCGATTGGACGCCCAACTTGAAAGACTGCCGATTGCAAAGCCTAAGTTTAGAAGACAAAAGACAAGAATGCCCTGGACGAGTTTTGACCTAGGTTTTAGGGTTTTTAAATTTATGCTCATGTATTGAGAGCAAGAGACCTGTGCAAATATAATCGTAGGCAAGGTTTGACACAACTCACAAAGTTATATAGTTTTAGGTTTTTAGGAGAGGAGATACATAACGTTTTAGGTAAATTTGTATTGGAACCCCATTATTTTATCTACGCATTCTATTCAGACTATTGTTCTTTCTTTAATTATGTCTGAGTAGTCATCAAGTTGATTTAGGGTTGAAAGATAGCAATCATGTATTAGCCCAAAAATAGAATAGCTAGTTAAGTTAATATCCATCAGTTGAGTTGTGCTTAATTCATGCATTATAGAGTAACTAAATAGAATCTCGAAAGTAGGGCATGGACGATTACGAGAGTAGGTTCTGTGCCAGAATAGACTCCAATGAACTAGGCTGTTAGGCGCATGCGAGAGCTGGTCTAATAAGTCTTGTTGACTTATCAAATCTCGTTCACACTTCCTTCTGATTTAACCGTCGATCGACATCAGGCCTTAGCCGTCGATCGATGGTCTTTCTGTTTGCTCGCATATGAGAGTTGAAGTTAAAAGGGTTCGAATAGTTAATATTTGAGTCCTAGTATATTTACATATATGTGCTTCCTATTTACTATAATTCATTAGGCTTGACCCTAGATCTAGGATATTTACATTTGCATCAAGTTAGTTTACTAGAATATTTCCATATTTGCATTATTAGCATATTTACATATTGCATCTCTACTTCTTGAAAAGAAATATTTCTTTAACCGATTGTTTGCCAACCAGTATATTCACCTAGCTTAATATTTAGAAATAAAAAATCTATTGTGTGCCATTACTCGTTGTGGATTTGATCCTAAGTACTACACCTGATCTCTTTTGGCAAGAGTACTATTTTTTGTTGAAGACTAATGTTAATTTGATAGTGCTTTGTTTAGGATATTTATAACATGCTATAACAACTAAAACACACACGTCAGATACTGACATCAGCGAGCAGGTACATAGTTTTTCTTGTTAAATTGTATCCTTATGATTTATGTTCTCACCAAATTTTGACTGGATATACACTGGGGGCAGTGTAATTCAAGTATGGGGGAGGTTTACTGATATTTAGCTTATTTTTTAGTCTAATTAATTGTTTTCAAAAAAGTTTTTGTTGAGTCAAGAAGGGGATAATGAACTTTTTCAACTTTTACTTGTTATCTAACCACTCTCTAGAACTATTTTAAGACTTACTGGCCGCAGTGTGTACTAGAGATACCAAAGTGGATCACTTGTCAACTCTGACCACACTTTTCTGAGAATGTTTTAAGAAATTAAAGCCGACCTCCAACCTAATTTGACTTAACTTGCTTGTCTTGGGGGGGGGGGTTTAGTATACAACAAACATGAGTCCTCCTGCAAGTCTGAAAGGTAAACGTCTGTGTCTTTCTTGTTCCCTTCTCTCTCTCACTTCGGCTTATTTAAATATAAAAGATTGAGATGATTTTCTAGAAGATGCAGAGGGGTAGGAGTGTCTTATATGACCCCATTATTCTAATTCATAAAGGAATTATCACACATTGTGAAAACGAGGGGTAGGAGTGTCTCATGTGACCCCATTATTCCCTAGACTTTGTCAAAAATAGAACCAGAGGAAGACAAGTGAATAAGATGAACAAGATGACTACATTAGTATCATTGTTCATGGGAATTGAAACTATAAGGATTCTCAGAAGAGAGAAAGAGGGAAGAAAGGGATCAGAGAAGACTATTTGTATCTTCATCAACTTGCTTGAGTAAGAGTCCATATTTCTCTTTGTTGGTACTCACAAGGTAAAGCCTACACTTTTATATATGTAAGAAATGACTTTAGTAAAGGGAATAGTCAAACAGAATTTGCTAGGTTGATGGCTAGATGAATTTGGTTCCTAAGCTAAGATAGGGCATATAAAGTACCTCGGAAGTTAGGATTTATTTGATGTGGATTGCAACATTGTATAGATGATGATACTAAGTCTTCAAATTGTGTGAGTCCCTACAGTTTTCAAACCTCTTTGAAAAAGATTACTCTAGTTTTGCTTGAGTACAAGCAAAAAGGTAAGTCTGATGAGTTGATATACCATGGATTTTACCCACTTTTAGCATTCGTATATGAGTGTTTTAGGATATATTTACTTTGATTTGAATTATTTTTAGTGTCTTTATAGGCTCAGGTATGTTTTGGAGAAATATGGTGATTTTGGAGCCTTTTGGAGAATTTTGACTTGCTGAACTACAAAGACGCATCAGATGTTTAGCTATAGATGAAGAAATTTATACCGTTAGATTGAGCCCATATTTTGGCACTAGACATAGCTTTGGGTTAGATTTCTAATGCCACCATATTTTTTTCATCACATACTATTTGCATTCTATATCTCTATAATCTTGATTGCTTGAAACCCTAGATCTAGAAAACCATCTTTCCATCAAACAACACAATCAATTTCTGTAGAACAGCTACCTTTTTAACCAGCTTTACTTTATTTACTGCATATTAAATCTATTAGCTTATCTTAATCGCGACGGACTGAGTTTATTTTGTTCGCACGCTCCATGTGGATTCGATCCCTAAGTACTAGAATTCAACCTCATATTTGAGAGTAAAAATTACTCCATAGGGTAGTTTGAGTGATATCAGTAGTCCATAGGGACTTCATTGGCTACAATAG
Source organism: Moricandia arvensis (assembly GCA_905132765.1). Lineage (NCBI taxonomy): Eukaryota > Viridiplantae > Streptophyta > Magnoliopsida > Brassicales > Brassicaceae > Moricandia > Moricandia arvensis. Next base: position 12,719 of record CAJHQP010000124.1, read on the forward strand.
CATATAAAAGATCCTCTAACCGCTCCATATGATCCATTGCATGCTCATGCGGGTGCCCATGATAAGGTGTTTGTACCACAAGTGTAGAGTATGCAAGCTTTAGCTCGAAATCGTGCCTCTAGAAAGTAGGATGACGAATTACAGATCTGTTGGTGTAGTACTGAATTGGATGGTTGTAGTCAGCCAATGTTCTTGGTCGGCAGCCTGGACATTCTCATCAACTACAACCTGTGCATTGGCTGCAAGATTTTCATCATTAGAAGCTTCTAGAAAGCTGCTTCTGGGTAAGGGATTACAGCCCCCTGATCATCTCGTCTATGACATGTTGCATCATGCAGATGACCTTTAGGGTCATCCAGGTTTCCATTCTTATCCTTATCAGCACAAGAGTCGCGACCTAGTTTATAAAGGTCTTGTCATTGTTTAGGCAAACAGACAGAGATTTCATACAAAAGTATTATTTACAGCTTTTTGTTTTCTTAGTAGTTTTGGGGAGAAGATATGAACTCCTTCAAAGATTTGTATTGGAACCCCATTATATATTCTATGCATTAGATTATTTAGTTTATCATGCTTCCTATGTTTATGTCTGAGTAATTCTCTTGTTAGATTTAGGGTTCATTATAGTAAGATGAATTAGCCCTAAAATAGGACTGCTAGGAGGAAGAGATATCCATCTTTGCTTAATGCTTTTTTCTAGAGTACCTAACTAGAAATCCGAACTTAGGACATAGACAACTACGAGAATATGTTATATGCAAGAATTAATTCCATTGAGCTAGGTTGTTTGATATATGTGAAAGCTGGTCTAATTAACCTAGCGGACAAACTTCCTGTCAGATAACCGTCGATCGACAATCAGCCTTAGCCGTCGACCGACGGTCGAGTCCTCTATTCGGATACGAGAGTTGGAAAGATAGGGGGTCAGATTGTGACTAAGTTCCTTGAATATTCATAATTCCCTGCAGCTTATCCACTATAATTCATTTGCCTGAACCCCTATATCTATGTTTTCCATATTTGAATCAGTTAACTTATTTAGACAATTTCCTTTTTGGAATAAAACCTTCAAACAAACCTCCTATTTATAGCTTGCCTAGCTTAACCTTTAGAACTCAGAAATCTATTATGTGACCTCGCTCTCTGTGGATCCGATCCCTAAGTACTATAATTAGACCTCTCTTGGCCAGATTAGTTCATAGAGTTAATTTGATAGATTGCCTACTTAAATATAAATATTAACCCGCACACTGTCAAATTTGGGGCCGTTGTTGGGGAGCAAGGATCGCCATTAGATTTATTTTCTAGGATTTAGTCTAGGATTTTTCTTTCATTGCAAGTTAAAGACAATTTATATTTCTTATATTTAAGCTGCGTGCGCAGCAGTACCAACTGATAAAAGAACAAGGAAGTACTCGTCTCAAACCCTATTGCAATTGAACGTTCCATCTGCAAACAGACACGACTAGCACCGATCGAAAGTGGCACTCAACCGCTGATTGGCGCTCATTCACCATCATTGATTGACAGTACCCACATGTCATCGATCAACGGCAGCTCACGAAATATGGTTGCGACTTTAGTTGTGGTTCGAGATGAGAGAGGAGACTTGAAATCAGTAGAAGGGTGAGTCAAACTAGTATTTGCTAAATTGTTGGTAGAATGGATTTGGTTGTTGTACTAGGATAGGGTATATAAAGTTTTACTGTGATTGACTTGATACGATATGGTTGTAACAAAGTAGGGTGACAGTTATTGTGGGAACCAAAATTCGCACTCTCGATTTTCGTTGATTTAGGAAGACAGGGTAAACCTAGCTTTCCCAAACGTCCCGGATTTCTTCTTAGCCAAAAACGGCAAGCGGCCAAAAAGTGAGAACAAACGATATGACAATGAATTAGTAAAAGAGGATCTTATTCATAATCCGCGATTTGAGCGTTACAACAGCTAAAGCCTTAGCGGAAAGACCGTTGGCGAGTTCTAGTTGTAACCTTGTAAGACTTCGAATAACCTAGTTGAGTCGCAGCTCGATAACAGAAAAATGATATGCCTAATATCCTTAAGTGCTATGCCTTCTCTGAGTAAGAATTTTTTGTGTCCTCTGCATCCTCAGCCTCGAAGTTCTTATATACTCCTCCCAAAGGCGGTTTGCTATTTCCCTTCTACCCTCGGTCGAGTATATCGCTCCGCGGAAATATTCCTTTTTCCTTCGATCTTCGTGATTATCTTTGGAAACTTAACATTTATCCTCCGGGACTTGACATATTTCTTCCGAACTTAACATTTATCTCTTCCTGCATAATAAAAGATAAACCGTCATAAATATTGGGCTCGATTTTTGGGTAAAACCACGAGTGGGCTTTTAGCCGAGTATTATACCTTTTCAGGCCGTTTTTCAACTTACGAGTTTTTACGATTTTATCGAAAGAGCAATCCTGAAACGACGTCAATCCTGAAGAGAGTTAGGATCTCTTGTATAGTGAAGGAAAATTTAGGTGTTTAGTCAACCATTGCAATTTTACACGATTGATCCAAACTTTATTCGAAGGAACGAGTTCTTACGGTAAAGTTCCAACGTAAATCTCAATTGAGACAAAACAAAGATGAGTTCGATACATTTTCGAAGGAGGGAGTTACGAGGATGGGATGAAAATGGATTGATTGATACAACTCACCGAACGGGTGAGTTGGATTGCTTGTGCAACCAAAATCGCCTGTTCGGCGAGTTGGATTGGTCCAACTCGCCGAACGGCCGAGTTGGTTGTCTTATTCGATCCAACTCGCCGAATGGGCTATTTGTTAGTCATATTCGATCCAACTCACCCATTCGGCGAGTTGTTCGTCTTGTTCGATCCAACATGCCCGTTCAGCGGGTTGGTCGGCCCATGTTGCCTGATATAGCCTATTTATTACCAGTTTAGGCCATGTTCTAGGTTGTATTTAGGGTATTTTATTTGTGTCTAGGATATGTTTTAGAGAATTTACAGGTTCAGGGACGTTTTGGAGATAAATGAAGGTACTTGGAGGTTTTGGATAATTTAAAGGAGAATAATTCGTAGCTGTCTATTTGAGGAGTCGAAGTACAAGACTGTCGCCGATTGATGACACAATCTTGGAATCGACCGATGATAAAAAATCAAGGTCAATCGATGTTGCACACTTGTCATCGATCGACGACCGACTCGCAACACAGCCGATGGAAAAGTCCAAGTTTAGAAGACGAATGATCAGAATGCACTAGACGATTTTTTACCTTAGTTTTAAGGTTTTTATATTTATACTTATGTATTAATAGCATGCAGAGTGTGCAAGTACAAGCGTAGGAAATGCTTAACACAACTTAGAAAACTTTATAGTTTTATGTTTTTAGGGGAGAAGATTCATAACTCCTTAGGGAGATTTGTATTGGAACCCCAGTATTTTAGCTATGAATTCCATACAGACTATTGTTCTTTCTTTGATTTGGTTTGAGTAGTCATCAACTAGATTTAAGGTTGAATGATGGCAATCATGGATTAGCCCAAAAATAGATTTGCTAGTTAAGTTAATATCCATCAATTGATTTGTGCTTAATGCTTGCATTCTATAGTAGCTAACTAGGATTTTGAAAGTAGGACATGGACGACTACGAGAGTAGGTTCTGTGCCAGAATAGACTCCGTTGAACTAGGCTGTTAGGCACATGCGAGAGCTGGTCTAATAATTTTGGTGGAATTATCAAATCTCGTTCACACTTTCTTCTGATTTCACTGTCGATCGACTTCAGGACTTCACCATGGATTGATGGTCTTTCCTTTTTCTCACATACGAGATTTGGAGTTAAAAGGGTCAGAATAGTTAATATTTTGCGTTATTAGCATATTTGCATATTGCATATTTGCATATTGCATCTCTACTTCTTGAAAAAGATTATTTCCTTAACTGATTGTTTGCCACCAGTATATATAATCACCTAGCTTAATCTTTAGAAATAAGAAATCTATTGTGTGTCATTGCTCTCTGTGGATTATATCCCTAAGTACTACACCTGATCTCTTTTGGCAAGAGTACTATTTGTGTGTTATGACTAGGGTTTATTCGATAATGATTTGTTTAGGATATTTATACCCTACTAGAACAATAAAAACACGCATATCAAAATTGGTGCCATTGTCGGGGAGCATTGATCGCCATTAGATTTAATTTCTAGGATTTAGTTTATGTTTGTTAGTACATTCAAGTTTCTAAATTTTTCTTTTCCTTGTTTTTCAGGTGCATGCAAAGACACACCAGGAGCAATAAAGGACAAGAACTACTATTCTCTGACCCCGATAGACTTGAACGTGCGATCCACAAAGAAAGACGACAAGCATCGATCCACAGCACCAACACCGCGTCGACCAACACTTCTTCACGGAAAGCATCAACCGACATCATAACTCGAGCATCGACCGACATTGATCACATAGAAACGATCGCCAGCAGCTTACCCGCATCCATTGACATGAGCAGACGAGTTCATATGGTTGCAACTTTAATATTAATTCGGGACGAGAATGGAGACATGCATGATCTAGACGGTCATCTGTGTAATGCAGCAAGTCAAAAGATCAAGGAGAAAATAGAAGCTGAACAGGTGCACCCACTCAATGCACTGATTGATGATGACTTTTTGGGTAGAAATGAAGAGAGAAAGGCTACAAGAGGAAAAATTGCGTTCGCACAGACATCGATGGACACTGTTTACTGAGAATCGATCGACTGTGCGTATGGAGTTAGTAGAAATGGGTAAATCTTCAAACATCATTCGACGCATCAATTGTAGAATCGATCGACGGTTCCCAGCAGCAAAAAGGTTCCCTTTCCAAAGATCACGAATATGACAACCCAGGAGCAGAAGACGGGTGTTTCAAAGCCTATGATGTTGATAAAACTGCTGAGTGTCATCCAAGGAAGAAACAGATGATTATTCTAAAGAAGAAAAATGATCTTGGAAAATTTGTGATGCCATGTCTGATCAAGAGTCATAAGTTTCCCAACGCCCTTTGTAATACTGGATCATCGGTGAGAATCATACCCAGAGAATTGGCAGAAAAATTGAACCTGAAAGTGTTGCCTTCTTGCAATTCTTTCATCTTTGTGGATTTCTAATATAAGAATAGATCTGCCCTCACGAAATTATGTGATGATGCAGAACTTGTGGCCATATGATTCTGCGATCGATCAAAAACCCTTGCAGTTCAGCAATCGATCGACACCCAGCCTAGACTATCAATCAACACTCTTGCAGTTCAGAAATCGGTCGACACCCAACCTTTTTTATCGATCGACACTTACACACCATTACCGATTAACAACTACCACACAGATGGTGGTTACAACACAGTCTACCCCGAGTACAACGAAGACTACAGAGAAGAAGAGATGATCGAGTAACGAGGTACTGCTATGGAAGAGGCTGGTTTTTTTTCATATTTCCCATCGACTCGAGAAATCGCCCTCGATCGACGGTAACCCTACACCATCGATCTACAACCAAACGAGTTCAGTATCATGAGAGATCCAGACGGTCACACAAGAGATAGGGATGGTAGACTACTAAATGTCAGGAGGGAAGTTATTGCAGACATTCTTGCCATGGCTAATGGAGCTGGAAACTTTTTCACGCAACAGTATGATTATCGAGCATCGATCGACGGTCACCATTCACCATCGATCGAGACACGATCAGTATGCGAAGGATAAGATGAAGATTACAGAGAGGAAGAACATATTGAATATTACGCCCTACCATCAGAAGACGTTGGCTGGCTAATGAACGCGAGAGTGGATAATCAAGCATCGACCACATGCTACTCCTCGCCTTTAAACGACATCAGACCGGAATCACAACATGAACATGGAGAAGAAGAAACAAATATTGCTAATCTCAGACCATATGAGTTCAGAATGTTCAGAGACCCAGAGGGACGTGCACGGGCTCTTCATTGGTTAATCCTACATTTATCTAAGGAGGATGTAGCAGATGCCTTTATTATGGCTAATATATTTGGACAGCAGCACCAGCCATCAATCGACGCGCATCCTTCAGCATTGATTGATATTGAGGAGCAGAAGAACGAGCTGATCTGAACTGATCCATACACTTTTAAGCATCCATTGATCAACAGCAACTTGAGGTCATCGATCGATTGGCGTTTTGAGCAATGTACGAGAGCTTTTGATACTGAGGGCAACAAACTTTTCCGCTGAGAAAAGAAAGATGAGTATGGTATCTACACAGATGAGAATGGTAATGCACAAGGTACAAGTGGAAGGGTAGTGAATGTGCGAGCAGAAGACATCATAGAATTTCTAGAAAGAGCTAATTTGTTTAAGCACGGCTACATATGTTTACCAGAACATGCAGCAAGGATCGCTATGTCTAGGAAGGATCAACTGACATACAGCAGAGAAGAGATTGATGATATTGTGCATGAGATCTACAGAGCTCAATAGATGTCACTGGATTATTTCTACAGGAGGTTGGATGATGTCTACTATCCGATAGACAACTACCTCACCAACTTTCCTGTCGCATTGATGAGATGAAGCAAGATTTTGATACTGTTCAGAGACAGCATGTGAATGGGGCAGACGGACTGACATCGATTGATCGAAACATTAGGCCATTGATCGACACTGAAAACAACGAACAGAAGACAGCAGCAGAGATAAAATTAGAAGATAGGTTCGATGAGATTGCATTTTTCATAGCCTGATGAAGGAAGATATTTCTGCAATTGGAAGATTTATCAGAGCCTACAGCTGCCAGACTTAGAATGCTACAGCGCAATATTGAGAACCTACAAAGGGGAGTGCATTAAATGTAGGTTGCCAAAGCGGTTATAAGGAATGAGAAAACCAAAGGATATGAGGCACTAAGGAGCTTCATTAGTACATGTTTCAGAAGGGAATAAAAGATGTAGAAACTTGTTTTCCAATTGTTGACCCAACTTCATACTAGTCAGAGAGTTCACAACGTTGAGCTTAAGACTATTATCAAGCGTTTAGTGGGAGGCAACCCACTGTTTAGTAAGCTTTTATTTCATTTGTAATTATACTACTACTTATTTCGAGTTTTACTTTGTGCTATGGACTGTTTGAGTCCACCATCGATCAACACCATAAAGGCACCATCAGTCTACATTGGATCATGACCATCAATCGGCAACACACACCTACCATCGATCGATACTCTTTACCGAGTCTGGTATCGATTTTTTCTACTTACTTATGATTTAATTTGTCCTAACCAATCTGAGGCGAATTACACTGGTGACAGTGTAATTTAAGTGTGGGGGACGTTAGCTAATACTAGTTTCTTTGTTTTGAGTTATATTTGCTGTATATATATATAAGTTTTTCAAAAATATTTATTGAGTCAAGAAGAGGACTATGATCAAGATTTATTATTGACTAATCATGACATTATTTCTAGCTTTTGGGCATGGTATACACTGGATTGGATTCCTTCTAAAAGTCTGTAGGTACAAGTCATTGCACCTCTTGTTCCCTTCTCTCTTTCTCTTCGGCATCTACCTAATAGCTTTAAAGATTGAGATGACTTCCCGATATGCAGAGGGGTAGATAAATTACCTATGACCCCACTATTCTAATTTGGAGGAACGATCACAGATTGTTGGAAGCGAGGGGTAGGTACATTTCCAACGACCCCACTATTCGCCTATAACTTTGCCCAAAAATCAAAAATAAATAAAAAGAAAAGAAATAGAAAAGAAAAAAAGAGAGAAAAATCAAAAATGAGATGGCAAGATGGACTGTATCAGCATCATTGTCAATTGAGTTTGAGATCTAAAAAGATTAAGAGAGAAAAGGGGGAAGAAAGGAATCTGAGAAGACTTTGTGCCTAGTAGTTCAGATACTTGCAGGGGTAGAATCCATGTGTCCTTTGATATATACTCCCAAGATAAAGCCTACATTTTATTTTATGCAAAGAAATGAAATCAGTAGAGGGGTGAGTCAGACTAGTTTTGCAAAGTTCTTGATAGACTGGATTTGGTTGCTATACTAGGATGGGGTATATGAAGTTTATTTGTGATTGACTTGATAGGATGTGGTTGCAACAAAGTAAGGTAGCAGTTATACTTAGACATTAAGTGAGTCTCCGCTTTTCAAAACATCTTTCACAGGCTTAGTTTGCTTAAAGACAAGCAAAAAGTTAATTCTGGGGGAGTTGATATAATATATTTATTACCAGTTTTAGGCCATGTTCTAGACTCTATTTAGGTTCTAGTATCTGATTCTGGGATATATTTTAGTGTATTTACAGGTCCACGGACGTTTTGGAGATAACTTGAGATACTTGGAGCTTTTGGAGCATATAAAGGAGAAGAATCTGCATCTGGCTATTTGAGGAGTCGAAGTACAAGGCTGTCGTCGATCGATAACACAACCATGGAATCGACTGATGATGAAAGACCAAGGTCGATCGATGTTGCACACTTGCTATCGATTGACGCCCAACTCGCAGGACAGCCGATTGAAAAGCCCAAGTTCAGAAGACAAATGACAAGAATGCCCTTGACAAGTTTTGACCTAAGTTTTAGGGTTTTTATATTTATACTTATGTATTGAGAGCATGCAAAGTGGGCAAGTACAAGCGTAGGCAAGGCTTGACACAACTTAGAAAGCTTTATAGTTTCAGGTTTTTATGGGGGAAGATTCATAACACCTTAGGGAGATTTGTATTCGAACCCCAATTTTTTATCTATGCATTCTATTCAGACTTTTGTTCTTTATTTGATTATGTCTGAGTAGTCATCAACTAGGTTTAGAGTTCAATGATAGCAATCATGGATTAGCCAAAAATAGGATTGCAAGTTAATTTAATATCCATCAATTGAGTTATGCTTAATGCTTGCATTCTAGAGTAGCTAACTAGGATCTCGAAAGTAGGACATGGACGACTATTAAAGTAGGTTCTATGCCAGAATAGACTCCATTGAACTAGGATTTTAGACTCATGCGAGATCGAGTCTAATAAGTCGGGTGGACTTATCAAATCTCGTTCACACTTCCTTCTGATTTCACCGTCGATTGACATCAGGCCTTCGCTGTCGATCGATGGTCTTTCCTTTTGCTTGCATACGAGAGTTGGAGTTAAAAGGTCATAATAGTTAATAGGTGAGTTATAGTATATTTACATATTTTTGCTTCCTATCCACTATAATCCATTAGATTTGAAACCCCAGTTCTAACATATTCACATTTGCATCAAGTTAGTTTTTTATAATATTTTCATATTTGCATTATTAGCATATTTTCATATTGCATCTCTACTTCTTAAAAAGGAATATTTCCTTAAATGATTGTTTACCACCAATATATATATTCACCTAGCTTAATCTTTAGAAATAAGAAATTGATTGTGTGTCATTGCTCTATGTCGATTCGACCCCTTAGTATTACACCTGATCTCTTTTGGCAAGAGTACTATTTGTGTGTTAAGGCTACAGTTAATTTGATAGTGATTTGTTCAGGATATTTATACTCTACTAGAACAATAAAAGCACGCATGTCACTGCCCAACTTGCTCGGCCAGTTGGAGTGGTCCAACTTTCTGAACGGGCGAGTTGTCGGCTTGTGCGGTCTAACTCTCCTGTTCGGCGAGTTGGACGTCTTGGTCAGTCAACTTTTCTGTTTGTTGAGTTAGACAATTGAGTCTTTCAGTCATTTTGTTGTTTCTTCGCTCAGGGATATGTTTACCCGAGGTCTTGAATAGGCTTTCTCGAAGACTTACCGCACAGACCGTTCTTCTGAGGTCACCCAAAATTTGAATTTGATTTTCCCGTTCTCTTTTCTTTTAGATATTATCTCTCTTTTTTACAAAGAGTTCATCTCTCAGGAAGTTTTTGACGTTGATTCTGTCGTAACCAATTTGGACCCCAACAGTTAGCCCCCAAGCTCGTTAGAATCGTGATGGTCTAGCGAGTGGTTTAGGCAAGTCGGGTAAGCTAAGCAGAATCCAACGTCTGAAAGTCTGAAGGTGAAATAGTGAATCCCCTCTTCTATAAGTATGTTGAGTGAGTTTTGAAATTCTTCACTTGCACATTTCCACAAATTCTTTTCTAAGATTAAAAGATCTTCTCCTCTCTTTTCTCCCCTTGGTGTAATTTTTTTTGAATCATGTCTTTGAGGAGAAAAGCTTCCACCAAGTCTTGCCATGATCGTTCTAACCCTGACGGTTCCAGCTCGCAACAAAATGATGCTGGTCCAGAGGTGGAGTTCTTGGCACACTCGGTGGATCCTGAAGAAGCCGACGCATACGAGGCGGCTAGGGGCGAAGTAAACCCTTCTAGGCCTGGTACGTGGGCCCCTCCTCCGTTTCATGCTAGCCCCGTGGAGGGTTGTCCAAGCAGGAGCTGCCAAGTTTCGGAGTTAGTTGATTTCGTCTCCCAGAAGTTGGGGAGGTGGCGGAGTCTCTGTTCGAGGGTTACTTGACGTGCTATGAGGCGTACCTGATGCAGTGCCACCTATAGTTTCCCATTCCTGAAATTATGTCAAAAGTTTTAAACTGATTCAAGATTTCGATCGGTCGATAAACCCGTGCGGTTTACAGCATATTGTCGAGATTTTAGCGTTGAGTTACGAATTAGGTATGACCATCGATTCCAATAATCTTGAAGCTATGCTTAAACCCTAGGGGAAATCGTCCATAGTTAGTTGAGACCTCAGTCGTGCATAACGATTATAACGGAGTTCGTGTCAAACTATCACAAGTGGCGGGAGCACTTCTTCCTTGTCCGCGATAACGATGCATCCTTGGAAGCGGGGGCATCCCCATCTTTAGGACCAGATGGGGTCGGAAAGGTATTCCTGATTGAGCGTCCTCTAATTTTGGTTTTGATGAAGTTGATCTTACATGCTTATTATTATTATTTTCTTGTTTTTGGAGACTAATCCTCTTCCTCCAAGTCTGGAGGGCATGAACACCGTCCGAGACTTGCTTCGTGGACATCCGTGTTTTTGGGCAACGTTTACCCCAAAACGGGTTTGCAGTGTTGTTGCTCTACACTGCTCTCAGTATCAGCTGGACCTGCTGGTAGAGGAAGGGTTGAAGTCGACCATGGATGAGTTCATTCCATGTGTGGTTTGCGTGAGAAAGGAAAGGTCTAAACCTTGCAAGGACAAACACATCGTCGAGGACGATGGGGACGACAAGGTGTACTCTCACGATAACATACTTAGAGACTACCTCAACAGTCAAGTAGGCGGAAGTAGTAGCAAACGGAACGATCCTAATAATTTACTCGATCTTGACTTTCCTTCGTCTATTGATGGGTCCAGTGGGGGCCAGATTTTACCCATGCATCGAGGATGGTTAACGGGGTAAGTTTCGGTCCTTGAGCATTATTATTCTTTTTAAGGATGAGCTTCTCTTGACTTTGAGATACTTTGTAGGGTCTCTTTATGATAAAATGAGCCCTTGTTGCAAGATGCCAAGAGGCACGCATGGCTCAATTCAGGGCTGAGACGAGTGACAAAGAGATCACCCGTGTGAGAGATGAATTGGAGAGTTCTCGTCGTTGTGAGAGAGAGTCGGTTGCGACGGAAGTCCATCGTGCTTATAGATGAGGGAAGAGGGAGATGGCTGAAGTCATGAAGACCCGTCGTGACAAGTTCTCGTGTGAATTCGAGAAGCTTACGAGGGGTTATAAGGATCTCGAGGATTATCGCGAGTGTCGCGGCACTGTGGGTGGATTATACCTTACGCAGACACCTGACTATTCGTTTGGCGCCGAATATGCAAGGCAAAATGGGCGCATGAACGAGAGAGATAGGGACTTAGCGATCCCTCAAATTGAGGAGAGGACTTGAGAGGAGTGAAACTTGGGTCTTGTTTCTCTTGATATGGTGGAGGCCGATACGGGAGCTGCCGATGAGACAAGTGAGGTGAACCAGCCAGCAGCTCCTCTGGACGTCAACAACTAATCGCTCGAGAGGTCGATGACTGGGTACTTTGGTCTTGACGATTGACCGCAAGGTTGCAAATTATTTGGGAATGTGTTCCCTTATATTATAGTATTTTTTCATTTATTTGTTCATCATCGACCAAGTGTGGTCTTATGCAGCGGGACTGGCCAAGTGTGGCCTCGAATCCCTGCCTTTTATCCGCTTTTGTTTGAATCGTGCTTTTTATGAGAAAGGGTGTTTAAAAAGACGTCTGGATTTTGTTAAGTGTAGGGGGAAAGTTCGATTTTTGATCTCGCCTTTCTCCCCTATTTGCGGATCATCCTATTCGTTGTTCGTCCGAGATGTTCAAGAAGTTATCAAAGTTTTAGATGCGGATGAAGAGACATGCTTTCAGGATATCATGTCTTTTCGATATCATGCCTTGAGATGTTATAGACTAGTGAGTTGGGTTTAGGGGAAGACCTAGGTTTACTTTATGTTTGAGGCTTTCCAATAAATAATCGGCTTTCGTTTTGCCTGTTGCGGTTTTAACCTGACTCCCTTCGATTTAAAGTCCGCGACAGGTTCTCAGCTTAAACGACTTGTCTGGTCGTAGTCGAGCATCTCTTCGGGGACAATTTTTAAGTCTCCCGAAAGTGCTGACCAAAATTTTGGATTTATTTTATAGCGTGTTATATATCCTAGTGTTATGTCAGAGGATCTGCCCTTACGACAGATCTGGGTGCATTTGTTTAAGACGGCTAAAGTGCTCGGTGGGGCCAACTGTCGAGCGTTTCTGATTTATAGTTGCGAATGGGCTGGGAGTGTGTTCTCGAAAATCAGGCGATGTCTCGCTTATTTTTTCAAAAACCTACTTTGTCTTAGTAATTTTTTAAGCATCTGCGACCGGGGTCTCGTGCATTGGTCGGGAGTGAGAATTGACGATTCGGCCGTGATATGTATGCTGGAGAGTTTTTGTGGTGGCGGGATCTGTTGATCTCGGCGATACCTCAGTCAATGTGACGAGGTTTCTTCGCTGGATAAGATAGCGTGGAGTTGATCCGTTTTGAGGTAGAGTGATTTTCCGAGAGTTTTCTTATTTGGGTTCGTGCGATAATCGTTTTGCCCGTATATGGATGTTTTTCGAAAGTATAACATAATGTTTCTTTTCGAGATAATAGAGAATTTTGCGAAATTATAATGAAGTTTTTATTACTGAATTTTTTGTACAAAGAAAATATTTGGAATGCCGGAATATACGAGTATTTGTATATGTACCCACTCCCCCCCCTTTTTAGAGAGGGGGATAGCTGAACTCGTCTTTTGACGAGCTGCCTACGTACCCCTTTTGAGGATCAAGCCATCTCGTAGTTCTGCTGTTTGCGCGAGTGTGTTTACTCGGCCGTCGTGTTCGTGTCGACCGTGTTAGTTGCTCGGTCGACGTCTTCCGTCGGACTTATCTTCTCCGGTGGGTTTGAAGCGTCGGGCACTGGCTCTAGTTGTTCTTTGGCCGTTGCTGGAGTCAACAGCTCTGGTTTGTATTTTTCCAAAGTGTTTTCGGCTGGTGCTTGAGCTATCTTTGGGTGTTTGATCTGAGGGTCATTAACGTTGTTCCAGAGAAGTCAGTCATCGTTTTTGGAAATGGTACAACTTCTCCTAACTCGACATTCATACTTTGGAGAGTATCACGAAAGATGACGTTGACCGTGCTTCTCGTGTCGATGAGAACCGTAGCAACCTCGAGATCTCTTATTACGAGATCGATCATGAACGGGTCGCAATGTGGATGATCTATCCTGCCAGCCTCTTCTTCATCGAACGTGATTGCTCCTTTCAGGGTGTCGGTGGGCGTGGACCAGATCGACGAATTTGCGCTCGTCTCGGCCTTGCGCTGATAAGTTTTAATGTCCAAGACGGTATAGCTGCAATATTGCGACCTGCCGAGTTCGGGGATTTGAGGATGTGTATCTGCTATTAAGGCCAATGGAGTCAATGAGGACTATCTATTTTGCAAGCTCTTCAGGTAGTCACTTGTTGGAGATGCTTCACATTGCCTTAAGCAGCAACCACTAGGATCTCTTACATTATGTACAGCCATCCAAAATGCATTCCTGCGCAATTTCTTTGAAGATGTGCGAGCACAAGACCAGAGGAGTAGGATCGCTATATTCACACAGGAGCCTGCGGAGTCATTCAGAAGCTCTTGGTTCAGATTCAAGTCCTACCAGAGAGACTTCCAACACCAAGGTTTCAATGAAATTGCAGATACTTAGCACTTTCTTAAGAGGTATTGATCTGCAGTACCAGATGGCTTTAGACATAACTATTGAAGGCAATTTTAGTACTAGGACTCCAAAAGAAGCAACAAGGCTTATTGAGAACTTGGCGTCTAGCAATAGCACCAAGCACACTGACTATGAGAGGAAGAAATCAGCTCCATCTTTCAGCAGGGAGCAGATAGATGAAGTCAAGGCAATGTTGGATAGTGTTTAGAAATTTCCCAAGAGCAAGAAGTGAAAGCCATGGAAGAAGAACACGAGGACGTGGATGTGAATTTTGTTGGTGGAAACTGTTAACAGAGACCAGGAAATCCAGGCTACAACATGAACTCTTATGGTGGCCACATGAGTAACCACAATCAGAATTCGCAACAGCAAAAGCCTCAGGCGAGAAAATTGGAAGCTATGGTTAATAGGATACTGGAGCAGAAGCAATAGATGACTGTGAACTTCAATGGGAAGATATATTTGATGTACACCAACCTCAACACCAAGTTTAAGAACCTCAATACTCATATGAAGAAGTTGGAGAATCAAGTGGTCCAAACAAGTGAGGCCATTCAGATACATGAGATGTTGATTAAAGAGAAAGGGGAAGCTAGTCAGAAGTACCACGTCAATGCATTGATAGGTGAAGACTTTTGGCAAGAAGTAAAGAGAGAACAGCTGAAGGAAGGAGATTTTCATGTAGAAAGTGCCATGTCTTTCGGCATTTCGCATTGGTGTCGATCGATACCTGAACCCCACCATCGATCAACGGAACCTCCAAATTTGGTTGCCTCGTGTGAATCTTCCAACGTCGATTGACGTCGAGAAGCTAGCGTCGATCGACAAACTCCAACAACAAACCGATTCGGTTACCAAGTCTGAGTGCCAACTTATTTGTCAGACCTTAAAGGATGGAGAATAAGGAACAGAACGCTAATACACCTGAATCCATGAAAGCAGAAAGAAAGTACAGAAGGAAGCAGAAGATTCCCAAACATCTTTGCAGAGAAGCAACTAACAAAGAGATGGATTGCTTTACCAAAAGAGTTCTTAAAATTCCTTTAGATACTCAGTTTGATGAAGCATATTATACATATAGATTGTGGATGTTTTTCAGGGAATCCAAGGAAACAGGAAGGGACATAGAGCGCATGTTCAATGACCTCTGAGAGAAGATGAAGAAGAGGACTACTCTGAAGAAGAAAAGTGACCCTGGGAAGTTTGGGATTCCATGTTTTGTCAAAGGTCACGAGTATCCTAACGCCCTCTACGATATTGGATCAGCAGTTAGCATCATGACTGGAGTGTTGGCAGAGAGGCTAAGCCTGAAAGTGGAGCCTTCTAATAATTCATTCACCTTTGTGGATTGCTCCAAAGTGAATTCAGAAAGTATTGCTAGGGACGTTCTAGTGCAGATTCGCAATGCATTAGTTCCAGTAGACTTACATGTGATGGATATAAAGATTGATTGGAACTCTTCCTTACTCCTTGGAAGAGCATTTGTGGCAACAGTGGGAGCTATCTGCAACATGAAGACAAACAGGTTGTATCTATCCTTGATTGATCCATACAATTTCTTTGAACCTGTTAAAGTCAAGAACAAGGCTACTTAGACAGAATTGGGTGATGCTCCAGGTTTGACTGCTACGTGCTTCTGCAAATACGATCAAGACGATGAGCCTGCGGACACAGCATCAACTGACACCCAACCCTTGGCATTGGTCGACGGTCCCTTCAACCAGAACCAGCACGGATCCCACTCTTTGGATTCAATAGATACATATTATCCACCATTGGTCGACAGTTATGCCACAGATCAGAATGACGAAGACAGTCAAGAAGAGATAGTCTACATAGGGCAACAATACCGTGAGAGGATGCCAGAACCTAACAACCAAGAGTACGATGATTCTTACCTTGAAGAAGAAGCAGTTGAGTACCATTGCTCTCGAAGAGACTGGAAATTTCAGGGGATCTTAAGGAAGCTGGAATGCAGCATCTATCAACGGTGACTCTATGCCGTCAATCGACGACGACCCGGCAGGATACGATGACGATTATGGCTACCTCAGACCAGATGATTTTAGAATCATGAGAGACCCATATAGATATACATGGGCAATAGATGGAAGGATTCTCAATGTCCGAGGACGCTATCGCAGACATGCTAGCTATGGCCAACTGATGCAACCTTAGGCAAGGCTGAAGTCCCTGAAATCACTTGAAGATGGTATGGATAATCCTTGTCTCTTAGAAGATTGTAGAAAAAGCACCCTGGGTTTAAGAAACCCTACCCATAATTCTGCACTTAGGACGATCTTCAAAGAAACAAGGCGCTAGAGCTTTGGATTGAAGAGAATGTGTTGCTTGAACCTTGAGTATATTAAACCCAACACCAAGAGTCTAACTTAGGATGCCTCTCTAATCTTCAGCTGGTCGAATGTCACCACAAGATATGATGGAAGTATCTTGATAAACCGGTTTGATATCGGAATCCACCAAAGATCGAAATGTTCACAAGTAACAAACGAGAATCACTCTCAACAACACAAGGTTTTTATTCAACAAAGTCTGATACTATTCATGGGAATTGGGCCTTTTATAGAGTTTACAAACTGAAGAAAGCGAAAAAGAAGTTGGAAAGACTTAAGAAACAATGCAGAAAACAAGATGTACAAAACATAAAACAAGGACTTGACAAAATACTGATTCTTGGACTGACTCTTGCCCTCCCACATGTCTTTGACTCAATCTGGAACCCCCTGGCTTTGATTGCACTAAAATATATGAAAGAAGAGCTTATTTATATCTTCACAAAAGTTGTAAACCTTAGAAACCTCATTTCGGCCCAAATTGGCCCAGTCGTCCAGCAATCTTCCTTGATTTGTCTGGCCCAAGAACATGCCTAATAACTTCTTACAGATGGGCTTGGGTCAGTAGAAACCAAAGAAAATCTGAGTAATCCAACAGATGGGCCTTTGTAGATGAATGGGTCATAAATCATGAAATATCTAGCATTTTTCAAGTAAGCTCATTTCAGGCTTGATCTAGCGCAAATGATCTCTTCCTCATGACTCCTTTGACTAGTGGAGTGTCCATAGTTGGTCCAAGTGAGCTCATGAACCTTAGGAACCATTCCAAGCAAAGTTTGCACACTCGGATCGCCCATATCTCCTTGCTTGCTGGTTGTGTCGGCTGGAAAGAATGGCCTTTTGTGGATGGCTTGATGGTTGAGCTGTTCAGGATCACATCATCCCCCTTTCTTCAATAGTATGTGACCTCAAATCTGTTTGTCCTGCATTCAAAGAAAGTGTCTTAGTTCCAAGGAAATTAGAGAACGGTTTAGGCTTACATATCATCTTTTGGTTCAATGGCTGAGTAAGAAAAAATCAAACAAAGTTCGCCATCTGTTCTGGTTCATGATCGTCACGTCCATGGGTCTTCCTTCCCTGTCTTCCTTGTTCTAGAAATATATTTAACAAACCAGTATCAAGTGTACCCACAAAACAATCACCTAAGTGATCAAACATATTTTGGAGAGAAATCACTTTTCAATCAAACTTCAAAATCATCAAAATGTTTGAAGAGTGATGGAAACTGATCAAGTTTAACAGCAGAGTTAAGAAATATGTTATAATAATTTAGAAAATGTTTTTGATCAAGACATGGCTTTGGCACAATTGATTGAATCATTTTGTCGAAAACAGAGTTTAGCAAGCAAATTTCTTTGACATTTTCCAATCCTAACAGTTTCACATCAGTAGAAGACATCATAACACCTAACCAGTCAGAGAATCATTCAAAACAAAAGCCTTACATTGCTATGGTCGAAAGTTCTTAGTGACTGATCCAAGAGCCGGTTTTGGTACAAGGCATATTTCATCCTTCTTTTCTTCTTGTAAGCGACATGTTTCTTCCTAAATAAGAGAGTCATGTATATTCGGTTGCACCGGTTTCAAAATGGTTAGTTTAAGACAAGACTTATTAGGTTTTATTTTAGAATGAGTAGGAATTGCTTTACCTTTTTCTTTGAAAACTTTCATGAGAAAGTTGGCATGTTTGATCAAGGTACCATTGTTATCAATGTCTGGTTCCTTCTCCTTCCTGCTGATACGTTTCTGATCAAGATAGACTTGTTGTGGGGTCATTGGGACAAGGGTAATGGTCTTTCCATTCTGCTTCAAAGAGTACTGGTTTGTGAAACCATCATGAGATACTCTATTATCTGACTACCACGGCCTACCCAAGAGTAGATGAGAAGTTCCCATTTGGAAATACCTCAAAAAGAACCTCAACTTTATACCTCCCAATAGAGAAAGGAACTAGAACTTGTTTAGTAACTTTCATACAGCCACTTTCATTTATCCATTGCAGTCGAAAATGTTTCTTGCGCCTAGTTGTTTTCAAACGAAGCTTTCTTACCATTACCTCACTAGCAACATTGGCGCAACTGCCACCATCTATGGTAAGATTACAAACATTTCCTTGCACTTCACATCTGGTATCGAACATCTTGTCTCTTTGTTAATTCTCTTCTGGTTTAACCTGCATATTCAAATCTTTCTAGCATCAAGTACATCACCTTCAGCTGCTTTGACCAAAATCTTTTCAGAAGAGTCTAAGCTTGAATCTTCCTCCTCCTCGGTTCCAACCTCTCCATTTGCCAAGATCACCATTTTTCTTCTGTTTGGACACTTTTTTTCCGAATGACTTTTTCCCTGACAATTAAAACATTGAATGTCCCTATTTCTAGTAATAGAAGATTTAACCTTACCTTTATCTTGCTGGATGGACAGTGGTTTGTCAAATTTAGGTTTTTGTTCTTCCTTAAGATAGCTTGTCCTCATGTTCTAAGTATTTTTTCCAAAGGCATTGCGTGAACTGCCTGATCTCTTAAGTTGTTTCTCCACCAGAATGGCTTTGGGGAGCATCTCCTCCATGGTCTCATAGTCCTGCATCTTCAAACGATTGTGAATCTCTCTGTTCAAACCTCCAAGAAAACGATACATGTTTGCTTCTGAATATTCATCAATATCAACCTTCATCTTCGGTGTTTCCATCTTTTGGCAGTAAACCTCAACACTGCGTTTGCCTTGATCTAGATTCCTTATTTTCTGATGCAAGTCTCTGTGGTACTGACAAGGAACAAATCTTTTCCTCATGAGAAATTTTATCTCCTGCCAAGTATTCACTGGAGTCTCACATGTTCCCTCCTGTTTGTCACCACTTGATCCCACCAGTTAATAGCATAATCTGTAAATTCAGTGGCAGCAAGCCTTACCTTTTTTGTTTCAGAGATGTGTTGGCAATCAAACACCAATTTGATTTTATTTTCCCACTCAAGGTAAGCATCAGGATCATTCTTCCCAAGAAGGTTGGGATTTTGAACTTTATACCACCAAGGTTATCATCAAAACGACCTCTGGTTTCTCTTGTTCTTCTAGGTCGTCTTTGACTGCTCTTTGATGAACTGGATTTGTGGCTATAGTAATCATGTTCATCAGAGTTGCCCTTATTTCGTGATTCTTACTTTCTAGCATCAGGTTGCTTCTGTTGATCTTCCTGAACTCTGTCTAGGCGTATGTGGTTCTCCTCCATTTGATCTTTTATCATTCTAGTCAAATGATACGTCAAAGCCTTAAGTTGAAGTCGAGACAAGGCTGATTCAGGGGTTTGATCATCACTTTTATCTACTTCTTGAGGCATGGCTTTCCTGCAAAATTAATAAACAAATAATAGACAAAAAATGCAGATCCAAGTCGATCCTCCAAGGTTTTCATGCACAAGCAACAAACTGTAGAAATCAAATCATCACAAGTGTCTCTTTTTGATTTTTCTTTTTCTCTCTTAAAGACTATGTGAATCTCAAGAGTTCCAATAGAACAAATCAATCAAAGTCAGTGAGACTCTTCAAAGAAACAGAAGTTTAAGATAGAAAGATTGCAAGATTTTTTTGGAAACTGATATTACCAATCTTGAGACTAGATTTCTCCTTGGTCTGATTGATTTCTCTTTGATCCCTTTTCTTTGTCTTTGCTCTTTTTTTCTTTTGGTTTTTATGTTTTTATTCTTTTTACAACAGATAGAAAGAGAAGAAGTGTTTCTGAAAAGATGAGAAAATGGAAAAATATACACACTGCAACCTCAAGTGGCTCGAATACCACGTAATGCGACCTTAGGCAAGGCTGCAGTCCCTGAAATCACTTTAGGATGGTATGGATAATCTTTGTCTCTTATAAGGTCGTGGAGAAAGCACTCTGGTACATGAAACCCAACACACAATTCTGCACTTAGGACCATCTTCAAGGAAACAAGGCGGTGGAGCTTTGGATTGGAAAGAATGTGTGGCTTCATCCTTGAGTATATTGAACCCAGATCATAACTTAGGACGCCTTTCTGATCTTCAGCTGGTCGAATGGCACCACAAGATAAAATGGAAGTATCCTGATAAACCGGTTTGATCTCAGAATCCACCAAATATTGAAATGTTCACAAGGAACAAACGAGAATCACTCTCAACAGCACAAGTTTTTATTCAACAAAGTCTGATCTTATTCATGGGAGAACTTAGACCTTTTATAGAGTTTACAGACTGAAGAAATAGAAAAGGAAGTTGGAAAGACGTAAGAAGCAATGCAGAAAACAAGATGTAGAAAACATAAATGAAGGACTTGACTAAAGACTTATTCTTGGACTGACTCTTGACCTCCCACAAGTATTTGACTCAATCTGGAACCCCCTGGATTTTCTTGGACGAAAATATATGAAAGAAGAGCTTGTTTATTTCTTTACCAAAGTTGTAAACCTTACAAACCTCATTTTGGCCCAACACAGCCCAAAATAGGCCCAGTCGTCCAGCAATCTTTCTTTGGCTTTCCGGAGTGGTTTAGCCCAAGAGCATACCTTACAACTGATAATAAATGGGCTTGTGTCAGTATAAACCAAAGAAAAGCTGATTGATCCAACATATGGCCCTTTGTAAATGAATGGGTCGTAATTCATGAAATATCGACCATCTTTCAAGTAAGTTCGTTCCAGGCTTGATCTAGCTCAAATGACCTCTTCCTCATGACTCCTTGGACGAGTGAAGTGTCCATAGTTGGTCCAAGTGACCTCAAGAACCTTTGGAACCATTCCAAAAAAGTTTGCACACTCGGATCGCCCATATCTCCTTGCTTGCTGGTTGTGATTGCTGGAAAGAATGGCCTTTTGTGGATGCCTCCTTTGTATTGCTTGATGTCGTATATGGTCAGAATAACATCACCAATTGATCTGGTAATCTCTTCAGAACTCACACATCGGGTGAATCAGTCAGTTCAGCATTGATCACCGGGAACAATTGGCCATCGATCGACAGTCACAAAGCATCTAGGTCAGGACTGGTAAAAAAGGAGCTCTTACAGGACAAGCTTGATAGAATTTACCTTTCTAAGATCTTGATGAGGGATAGTATTAACAGAGTTTGGAGGATATTTCAGAGCCCACATATGCCAGACTTAATATGCTGACGGGACGCATTCAAGCACTTGAACAAAGGATTGGCAGATTGGCATTTGATGAGAGGAAGAAGAAAAATCAGCAAGCCAAAGCAGATGATGATGTTAAGAAGTTTTATCAGTGCATGGTTTAGGATGAGCAGAGATTATGTGGATACTTGATTTTCATATTGATTTTATGACCTACCTTCCTAGTCTAGAAGTCAAAATGTCGAGCTTAAGACTATAACCAAGCGCTGAGTGGGAGGCAATTCACTGTGTAGTAAGTTTTATTTTGGTTTTTCAGTATCTAGTTACTAATTGTGGTTTTTATCTAATTATTTTAGGTTTTCAAAGGAGGAATAGAAAAGTTTGAAACCACCATCGGTCGACACCACCACTTCACAATAGATCGACACCACCACTTCACCATCGGTCGACGTCTTGGATGGTTTACCATCGGTCGACACTCAACACTCACCATCGGTCAAAACTCCTTATGGAGTTTGGTAAACTCAAATTTCTCTCAACATTTTACATATGCTTTAGTTTTTATTTACCAATCCCGAAGAGGTATCACTAGGGACAGTGTTATTCAAGTCTAAGGGAGGTTCACTGATGCTTTTATCTATTTTGTCCATTTATCTATTAAGTTTTTCAAATTGTTTCTATAGAGTCAATAAGGGGATTCTGATCAGAACTTATTTATTGACTAGCCACACTTTAGCACCATTCTTAGACATGTTGATTACTAGAGATGCCAAAGGGGATCAAAATGCCATTAGATTAGACTTACTAAGAAAGTTTGAAGGAACCAAGGTTGAGCTCCAACCTAATATTCACTACTTTGCTTGCTTTGGGGCTTGATATACATCGGATAGGATTCCTTCTCCAACTCTGTAAGGTACTAGTCTATTATTTTTTATTTCATTTCTCTCTTTCTCTTCTAGATCTATAATAGAAAAAATGAGATGATGTCCTGAGATGCTGAGGGGTAGGTACATCACTGATGACCCCATTATTCTAATTCAAAGGAAAGATCACACATTTTTGGAAGTGAGGGGTAGGTATATTACCGATGACCCCCATTATTCGACTACAACTTTGTATTTCAAAAAAAAATGAAAATGAGATGGGAAGATGTATTGTAGCAGCACATTTTCCATTGAATTTGAGATTCAAAAGATTCTAAGAGAAAAGATGAAAGAAAGGGAGAACGAAAGGCTTGATCGATACTCCCAAGGTAAAGCATGCACTTTATTTTATGCAAAGAAATGAGATCAGTAGAGGGGTGAGTCAGATTAGTAATTGTTAAGTTTCTAATAGAATGGATTTGGTTGATATACTAGGATAAGGCATATAAAGTTTCCCTTTGATTAGCATTACTCGATGTGGTTGTGATATAGTCAGGTGATAGTTATGCTTATGTATTATGTGAGTTCCCTGTTTCCAAACCTCTTTCACATGCTACCTTTGTTTTACTTGTAGACAAGGAAAATGTTAATTCTGGGGGAGTTGATATACCTTGTTATTTACCAGTTTAAGACTATCATTTGGACCCTATTTGGAGTTTGCTCAGTATGTCTAGACTATATTTTAGAGTTTTTCAGGTCAATGAATGTTTTGGAGCATTATGGAGATAATGGAGCTTGTTAGAGATTCAGAGAAGATATCCAGTAGCTGTTCACAATCAGCCAAGTTAGGGTCGATGTCCAGCCTAAACATCAATCGACGGTGCACACTTGCTGTTGATCGACGGCCTACTCGCAGATTCATTGGCAACTTCAAGCCCAAGTCAAGAAAAATTACAAGAATGCCCTTGAAATTTTTTTGACCTAGTTTATAAAGGTCTTGCTATTGTTTAGGCAAACAGACAGAGATTTCATACAAAAGTATTATTTACAGCTTCTAGTTTTCTTAGTAGTTTTGGGAAGAAGATCTGAACTCTTTCAGAGATTTGTATTGGAACCTCATTATCTATTCTATGAATTATATTATTCAGTTTATCATGCTTTCTATGATTTTCTGAGTAATTCTCTTGTTAGATTTACGGTTCTTTATGGTATTGATGAATTAGCCCAAAAATAGAATTGCTAGGATGAAGAGATATTCATCTTTAGAATTGTATTTAATGCTTGTGTTCTAGAGTAACTAAATAAAAACCTGAACTAAAGACATAGACAACTACGAGAGTAGGTTCTGTGCTAGAATTAATTCCATTGACCTAGATTGTTAGATACATGCGAGCTGGTTTAATTAACCTAGCACATGAACTTCCTGTCCGATAACCGTCGATCGACACTCGGTCTTAGTCGTCGATCGACACACGATTGACTCTTACGTTCTCATACGAGAGTTGGAACGAGAGGGTATCAGACTGTGATTAAGGTCCTTGCACATGCATAATTCCCTGCATCATTCCACTATATTCCACTTGCCTGAAACCCTAGATCTATCTTTTCCTCATTTGAATCAGTTAACTTATTTAGACAATATCCTTTTTGGAATAAAACCTTCAAACAAACCTCCTATTTATAGATTTCCTACCTTAACTTATAGAACTCAGAAATCTATGGTGTGCCCTCGCTCCCTGTGGATTCGATCCCTGATTACTATAATTAGACCTATCTTGGCAAGATTATTTGATAAATTGTCTGCTTAAATATAAACCTTAACACGCATGCTGTCATCGATATATGAAGAAGTGTTGTTGTCGATCAATGTTGTGTGCTTCTCTTAACGGATCGTGCGTTCTAGACGTGCAGGGTCTGAAGATAATAGCTCTTTCTACTTGTTGCTTTCAGTGCTGTTGGGCATGCACCTGAAAGACCCAAAATTAAAATTTGAAAGTATCTAAAACAAAAAGTAAAACATAGACTAAATGTATTAATGAAGTCTTATGGTGAATCCAATGCTCCCTGGAAACGACAACAAATTTGATATAGCTCAAATTACCCTAGAGAAACTTTCTCTCTCAAATAAGAGGCTATGCTGTAGTATTTAGTGATTGAATCCACAGGGACTGTGGGGCATACGATAGACTACAAAAATCAACATTATGTTAGTCAATCAATATTAATGCAGTAAATAGTGATAAACAAGTAGACAGTTGGTTGTAAGCGATATGAGAAGATATCGACTTAGGATTTCAAGCAATTAGAATTATGATGTATAAATACTAAGGGTGTGTGATAATCCGTCCTAGAACTTCAAAGCATGGTAAGATATCCAGCTCTGGCTGTGAGTCTAATCACATGAATAAGTCTTTGTTCCAGATGTCACATGCAAACAAGGAGTGAGTGTCGATCAATACTACAGAGTGTCAATCGATACTTCCTTTGACAAGCATTAAAGTCCGAATCAATATGTTCACTAGGTTAACTAAACCACCTTTCACATGTATCTAACAACCTAGCTCAGAAGAATTATTAACATGATTTAAACCTAATTTTGCATTTATCAATTATCCATAATTCAAGGTTCTAATTAGCTACTATAGAACACAAGTAATAAGTCCAATTCGGATAAAAGATCATAATAATTACCCTAGTAGTTCTATTCAGCAAATCATCTATGTGGGAAACAAAATTAGTATAGTTAATGGAGGAAGTCAATATTCCCGAGCTTCCTTAAGGTTCTGGACTCCCTGCGTAAACACACAAATGTGAAAAAGAGACAAGTAACAAAATATCTAAGATATTTCACAGAGGCTTTTTATTGGTTAAGATAAAGTATAGTCTACAGATTTTCACCGAAAACAGGATGGATAAATATTCTTCAACAATGGTGAACAAAAGAACAGAGTAGTAAACTCTCTAAGTGTTGAACTTGCTAGTGTAGGCACCTAAGTCCTAAATTATCCTAAAGATAAATGATGTTCTCAAATTATCCCAAGAGCAACTCTCTCAAATAAGAGATCTATTGTAGTACGTAAGGATCGTATCAACCAAGACTCGATATCTCACACAATAGACTGCCGTTTCATACTATGCTAGGTCAGATAATATATAGAGTAATAAATAATAAGTACATCAAGGACTTTGTTGTTTGATGGAAGGATGGTTTCTAGACTTAGGGTTTCAGGCAAGTGGACTATAGAGGATAAAAGCTAAGGGTGTCAATCCTAGAACTCGATATCTAATGTAAAAGATGATCAGCTCTCGTTGCGAGTCTTATCTATTGACTAAGTCCTTGTTCTAACTCTCATATGTGAACTCGGAATGGCCGTCGATCGATTCTATTGGACTAGCGTTGATTGATGGTTGCTTAATTCAGGTATTACAACCTAATTAGATATGTTCACTGAGTTAATTGAACCAGCTCTCGCATGTATCTAACAGCCTAGCTCAGTAGGATTCAGTTCATGTAATAGACTATGCTCTCGCGTGCGCCTAACTATCTCATGATCAGGTCTCTAGTTAATTACTCTAAAAGAAAAAAAAATATGAACAATCATTTGAAGGATACAATAAACACCCTAGCAATTCTATTGTTTTGCTAATACATCAAAGCCCTAGAAAACCTAAACCTAGAAGGTGGATCTACTCAGACATGATCTTTGTCACAGAATCATAGATGAATATATATAAAATAGAAAGAAATAATAATAAAAAAAAATCCAAAGGAGTTCCAGGAGAACTCTGAAGTAGTTCCTACCTTCTCTCATAATCTAAGAACTATGAATAAAGCGTAGAAAGCGTAGCAAACAAAAGCAGCTTAGAAACACACATAAATAGGGGTTTTAAGTCGTCCATGGGTATTCTTGTAATTTGCGGTAGCTTCTGGGCTTAAGTCGGTCTTGAAATATACTCTGCCCGCGTTCTGGCATAACCGTTGATCAACACTAAGGCTGCCATCGATCGACACTCATTTATCTTGTCGACAGCTTCCTCTCGCGAGGTAGACTAACCACTCTTTAGTAAAAACGGCATAACTTCTGATACAGGATGCTGATTGACCTCAAACCGGTGGCACTGGAAAGCTAACTCAAAGATTTATCGTGTATAGAACAATGGGCTCAATCTAACGGGAAAGGTATCCATCCATAGCTAAACATCTGACATGTCTGTGCAGTTATGCACCTCAAAAAGCTCCAGAGTCACCAAAGTTCTCCAAAACGTACTTGAAAATGAAAACACTCTAAAACATACTCCAAACCCATATTATAGATTATAAAAAACACATATACTACGCCCTGAATGTGGTAAAATCCATGGTATATCAACTCCCCCAGACTTATCCTTTTTTTTGTCCTCAAGTAAAGAATATCACAATCTAAAAAGGTTTGAAACACAGGGACTCACAATATCTCTAACTTATCCTTATCACCTCTACTATGTTGCAACCACATCAAATAAGTGCTAATCTTAGAGAAAATTTATATACCTTATCCTAGTATAGCAACCAAATCCATTCTACCAGCAACTTAAGCAAATACTAGTCTGACTCACCCCTTTACTAACCTCATTTCTTGCATATAATAAAAGCGCAAACTTTACCTTGGGAGTATCGATCAATGGACACATGGACTCTTATCCCTGCAAGTATTCTAAACACACATGTAGTAGTCTTCTCTGATCCATTTCTTTTCTCTCTCCTCTGAATCTTTTTAAATCTCAAATTCAATGGACAATGATGTTGATACAGTCCATCTTGCCATCTTTTTTTTTTTTTTTGACAAAGTTTAGAACAATAGTGGGGTCATTGGTAATGTGCCTACCCCTCGCTTCCAACGATGTGAGATCATTTCTTGAATTAGAATAGTGGGGTCATTGGTATTGTACCTACCCCTCTGCATCTCAAAAAATCATCTCAAACTTTACGTTCTTTCTTTTAATAGATGCCGAAGAGAACAAGAGAAAGGAATCAGAAGCACACATACTTTTACCTTCCAGACCTGCAGGAGGAATCCGATCCAGTGTATGCCCAACCCCCAAAGCAAGCAAATAAGACAATATTAGGTTAAAGGTTAGCTTCGATCCCTTCAAACTTTCTAATCAAGTGTGATATAGTGTCAATATGTTCCACTTTGGTATCTCTAGTACTCTATGTAAGCAACAAGTCTAAGAATGGTGCTATAGAGTGGTTAGTGAACAAGTAAAAATAAAAATATTATCATAATCCCCTCTTTGACTTAATAAAAATTTTGAAAAACTTATATAGATATAGCAAATAAAAGCTCAAAACAGTAAATAGCATCAGCGAACTTCCCCAAACGTAAATTACATTGTCCCAAATGTTACAGTCTGAGATTGGTGAAGAAAAATAAATCATAAGGACAAAATTTAACAAGGAAAAACGATTTACCTGCTTGCTGATGGTGACCGTCGATCGACACATTTTAGTGGTGATCGATCGATGCTCAGTTTGCTCTGTCGATCAACATTGATCAGGTGTCAGTCGATGCTATGTGCAGACTATCTTCCTCATATTTTTTTTACCTTGAATAAAGCAATAACGGAAAATCAGTAATAAATGAAAGTAAAACAAAATTTAACTTACTAAACAGTGTGTTGCCTTCCATTTAGCGCTTGGTTATAGTCTTTAGCTTTACTTTTTGGAACTCTGATTCAGTCCAGATGAGATTGAGAACTTGCTACAAAACAATTCCCAGTATCCAATATCTTCATCTTTATCACACTTTTTGTGAAAGCCTTCAGACTCTTCTCCTTTGTCTATCATCTCAGCAATAAGGAGTGCTCAAAGCATTGCAAACGACTATGAGAAGCATCTACTGCACACTCTGAATTTTCTAACACCATCTGAGAAGTGAGGAATCAATGATACCTCAGTGTAGTGATCCATATGCACACTTCCATCTGGTGAAATAGGAAATTCTAGCTCAAAAACAGTGCTGGGAACCACAAACTTCACAGGGTCATGTATCCTTTTCAATCTCTTGTGAAACCCAGAAACTTCATCAGCGCAGATAGGTGGTCTCAGATGTTGGTGGACAGCAAGATGTGAGGTCTTAGACTTGTGCACTCTTTCGTCAGTTGGTTCCAGTTCAAATGTATATCCTGGCAGCTCGTCCAACGGTGGGTGTTGATCGATGTCGGGTGGGTGATGTCGATCGATAGCATTAGGTGGGTGTCAATCTATGTTAGCCTTTGGTGAAGTCTCCAGATCTATTTCCGAAGTGTGCTGATCGTCATCAAGCTTCATCTCCAAGTGCTGACCCGAGTTTCCAGGCTGTTTTGGATCCTCTAGCTCAAAGAAATCCTCTATAACTGACTGATCAATCCATAGTGTTGAGTCTGCAATGTCCTGAGGACAACTCGATCTTTCATGGGTTTTGATAGATGTTGATCGGAAATAGGATTTTGTGTCAACTGATGCTCAAGTGGTGGTGTTGATCAATGTTGAGGTCGTCTTGTCGATCGCCGCTGAGGCCTTAGTGTCGATCGATGCTGAGGTCAGATTACTAATATCAGCTTCTTCTGCTATGATCGGCTCAGTTCCATGATGTTCATCACCTTCTACCATATATCTAATCATAGATTCTCTCTCACTCACTATTGTATCCAGCTTCTTGGAATGAGTGTTCAGTTCCTCCCTCTTCTTCTCCCAATCATCAATGAGCCTGTCCCACCTTTCATTATTCTTCCTTTCTTTAGTTGCTTCTGCATCATCAAGAAATTTGTAGAGGAAGGCTCTTTTTATATCTTCCCAGCAGGTTAGAGATCCTGGCTGCAATTGACCAAGCCAGCTAGATGCATTCCGTAGATAATGTGAAGGAAAATCTTGAAGAGTAATTATTCTTCAGTGTACTAATACTTCTCAGCATCAACGATTTCATCTATAAGAACTCCGATATGTTTTCTTGGATCTTCGTGAGGAAGGGCTTGAAAAAGGTGTTGACCTAACCAATCGTTCCAGTCAAGATGTAGCTCAAAGTCATCATCTCCAGCAACATAAATTGCATCAGAGACTACAGCCTCCTGTGTATGAACCATTTATCCGCTGCTGTTGCGAGCACGACCTTCTTCATCTCGCATGATCCCATTCTTATCATACTTGTTAGGGTCAAAATCAGTTACGATGAAATTAACAACTGAAACTTCCCAAAAAATGTTTCTCTTTAAAAAGAAAGAGTTAGTATTTAAAAAAAGAGAGTAGGAGAACCGAAATTGAGTTTCGTATCAATTCTATAAATGATTCATACGATAAGTCCTCGAGAAAGGTTACTCGAAGCCTCAAAAAAATGGGGCCCGAGCATCGAAACAACAAAACAGGTAGTCCACCTCGCCTCAAGGGCGAGCTGGACTAAACAAGTAGTTCAACTCGCCCCTGAGGTGAGTTGGACCGAATGAGCAGTCCAACTCGCCCCCGAGGAGAGTTGGACCGAACGAGCATTCCAAGTCGCCCTCGAGGCGAGTTGGACCAAACGAGCATTCCAAGTCGCCCTCGAGGCGAGTTGGACCGAATGAACAGCCCAACTTGCCCGATCGGCGAGTTGGTTCAACCAATTCGTCTTCATCCGACCCTCATAGCTTCCTCTTTCAAGATTGGATCGATTTCGCTCTTTTTTTGTCATGATCAGAGTTACCATTGGAACTTCACAATTTAAAAACCGCAAGAAACCATTTCCTCATAAAAATTTTGAATTGATTGTGTAAAATTCGAACTTTCTTTGGAATCGATGTCATTTCGGAAGCGCTATTTCGATAAATCATAAAAACTGTTAAGTCAAAACACGGCTAAAATTCCACTCGCGGTTTCATGAAATCAAGCTCAATCGTTATGATGGTTTATCTTTTATTTTGCAGAAAAATATAAATGTTAATATCGGAAGATAAATATGAAGTTTCCAAAGATAACTGCGAAGATCGAAGAAAAATGAAATATTCCCGCGAAGCAATAAACTCGACCGAGGGCAGAAAGGGAAAGAGAAAACCCCTCTAGGAGGAGTATATAAGGGTGTCAAGGATGAAGATGTGGGGACACAATTTTTACTTCTCAGAGCAGAGCATAGCACTTAGGGTATATTAGGCATATTTCTGTTTTCGAGCTGCGACTCGACTAGGTTAATCAAGTCTCACAAGGTTAATACTAGGAACTCACCGACGGCTCTTATCGCCGAGGCTTTACCTATTGTAACGCTCGTTCACTCAATTTAGAATAAAATCTTTTTTTTCTCCCTTTTTGTTTTTTACTGATTTATTATTTCGTTTGTACTCATTGTTTGATTGCTTGGCGTGTGGTCTAATAGATATCCGGGACCCCTGAAAAATTTAGGTTTACTTAGCTTTCCTATTTTCATCGGAAATCATATAGTGCGAATTTCGGTTCCCACAGTTTGGCGCTAGGAGGGGGTACGGATCAATCTAACATGTCAACCGACGATCTCAACAACCAACAAACTCGTGTCGGCAGCGCCGCCAACGACAACGTTGAAAACACTCCAGTAATGAACATTACCACGGTTAACGCTAACGCAAACACCACAGCTTTTGAGAAAGTTAAGAAGATGTTCTCGACTTTCGAAAAGAAGTCAGCAAAACAAAACAAGGTCTTAAGTTCTCTCACTAAGCAGGTTGAAACCCTAACAACAAGATCTAGGGCCGTTCTTCCACGTGGAACTACCAGAATCCTCAGAAGAAGACTCGATTTTGCGACTCCCTCGGACTGGTCCAGGAACGCACAGGGAAAGACGTCTGGACAAAATCCTACGAAATAACCCCTGTGTCAGCATGAAAAACACAGGAGATCTTCCCGCTATCGAGGAAGAAAAAGAAGAAGGGGAAATCGAGCGCTCCAATGTGGATTCCAGCAGTCAGTACGAACCCACGGACGAAGACATGGATATGCATCCTCGTCATAAGAGGAGCCGTGTGGCTCCTAACGAATCAAAGTTCAAAAATCCTATGACCAAAGAAGAAGAAGCCATCTTCTGAACACACTCGGAAACCTCGCGGCCAACTGCGACAAGCTCGGAGATCCACTAGCGAAGATTCCAAAATCCGCTATCTCCCCATGAAAACGGTAGAAGAGGTTACAGCGGTGAAATATCAAGTCTATCACGCTAAGATCAATGTGACGCCTTACAACAGTACAATCGATCCTAAGGCACACTTGCAGACTTTCCAGATTGGTATGGCAAGGGCCAAGTTCATAGAAGGCGAAAGAGAAGCCGGCGAATGCCGCCTCTTCATCGAAAACCTCCGGGGAGCAGCACTCGAGTGGTTCTCTCACCTAAGGCAAAATTCTATCGTAAGTTTCCGCCAACTCGCCTCGGAGATTCTCAAACAATACTCTATGTTCACATATTGATAAACCTCCGATGTCGACCTCTGGAGCCTATCCTAGGGAGAGGACGAATCTCTCCGCGACTTCATAAAACGGTTCAAGACCGTTATGACAAAATTCATTGCAGTACGTGAAAAAGTGTCCACAGATGCTCTCATAATGACGCTCTGGTACAAGTCAAAGTTTAGGAAGTGGATAACTCTAGAGAAGCCGCGTATGATCCAGGACGCGCTCCACAAATCCATAGACTAAACCATTACGTCCGGCTGAAGTCGATAGTTTAACTGGAAAAGTGAAGGCTGAGTATGTCAAAGAGCTCCACCAGAAGGCTAGAGAGAATCTGTAGAAGAGAACTGAGCAGTACACTAGGTATGCCAATAAGGGTCGCCGGGAGATTGTGTTTGTACCAGGGGAGTGGGTTTGGTTACACATGAGGCGAGCGAGGTTCCAAAGCCAGAGGAGCTCCAAGTTGAAACCAAAAGGACATGGCCCTTTCCAAGTCATTGAGAGGATCAACAACAATGCCTACCGTCTTGATCTTCCAGGTGAGCTAACTTTCAATGTTACTGATTTTTCTCCTTGTTTTTCCAGATGAACCAGTTTTGTGGTCAAAACCTTTAGAAGAGGGAGGGAATGATAAGGACATTCAGCCTGAAATAGAGCCAGACCTAACTGAGCTAGATATCAAAGACATGATCACCAAGACAACCCAACCAGAAGCAGTCCGAGAAGTGCCAATGTCGATTGTGTTCAAAGGACCCATGACAAGACAAAGAGCAAAGATACTCTAACATAAGTTTAATGAGAGCATGATGCTTGATTTTGATCATGGACAAGTTAAACCAACTGATGAACAAGCTGATGACAACCCAAGCTTTCTATAGAATGAAGAACCAAGCTTGAAGAATGATGGACCAGTCGAAAAGACTAAGTCCTCAAGTGAAAATCTTTGGCCAATAATTCCTAATCAAGTCTACAGCAACTTTCTGGTAATCAGCATAGAAAATCAGCTTGTTTAGCAAGACTCAAGGACCAATCAAATCGACCAAGAAGGTAAGAGGGTAAGCATTTAAATTCAAAGACTATTCCAACGGTTTGATTTTGTTTTGCAGCTCTTGTTTCCTTTTCTTTTTATTTGAATATATACCTAAGTTTTCTAGTTGGCTTGTACTCCTAATAGCGTTTTCATTTCAGTCAAAACTTATGTATTATTGCATCAAAGTCCTTCAAAGGCACCCACTGCATTGGACGTCTAAATAAGTCCCTTATAAGCTGTTGTACTCTTTTATGCATGATATAAAATAAACATTTTTCTTCTAAAGAAAACCATGTACCTCTTAGAAAAAGAACTCGCCTCCGTCTATCTGCCTTGTGAGACCAGCACCTCCACGGCCTTGACAAACTTTTGGTTGTATCATGAGATTATACATCCTTCGTGTGGTGCACTACAATCCATGAAGTTACTCTTCTTTGGTTCATTGGTTGATTAGATCAGTCCAACGAGTCATCCCTTGTGTAGATCAACTCCTTATCTAGTACTTAGGGTCATACAGCCATTGATAGCCTAGGCTTTTATCTGTTAGTGATATACCCTGGATTTTACCACTTCTAGGCCATGGTATATGTGTTTTTTTATAATCGATAATATGGGTTTGGAGTATGTTTTAAAGTGTTTTCAGGTTCAAGTACGTTGTAGAGAACTTTGGTGATTCTGGAGCTTTTTGAGGTGCAGAATTGCACAGATGTGTCATATGTTTAGCCATGGATGGAGACCTTCCTCCATTATATAGAGCCCATCATTTTACAAAATATAGAGCTTTGAGATAGCTTTCCAGTGCCACCGGTTTGAGGTCAATCAGCATCCTGTAGCAGAAGTTAAGCTTGTTGTTTACTAAAGAGTTGTCAGTCTGCCTCGCGAGAGGCAGCTGTTGAGAAGATGAATGAGTGTCGATCGGCAGCGCATCATTAGTGTTGATCGACGGTGATGCTAGAACGCGGGCCAAGTATATTTCAAGACCGAATTAAGCCCAAAAGCTACCGCAAAATTACCAGTATACCCATGGACGCCTGAAAACCCTATTTATGTGTTTTCTAAGCCGTTGTTGACGGCTACGCTTTCAACCCATTATTTTATTCATAGTTATTATATTAGGAGAGAAGGGAGGAACTCCTTTAGATTTCTCCTGGACCTCCTTTGGATTTGGTTTTATTATAATTGCTATCTATTTCATATCTATTCATCTATGATTTCTGTGACAGATATCATGTCTGAGTATACCCACATGCTAGGTTTAGGTTTTCTAGGATTTTGATGGATTTGCAAAATACAAATTTTTCGGGTGTTATTGTATCCTTCACAGGATTGTTCTTATTGCTTTCTTGTAGAGTAATTTACTAGAAACCAGATCATAGGATAGTTAGGCGCACGCGAAAGCATGGTCTATTACCTGAACTGAATCATGTCGATCTAGGTTGTTAGATACATGCAAAAGCTGGTTTAATTAACTTAGTGAACATATCCAATTAGGTCGTAATGCTTGACTTAAGCAACCAACGATCGACGCTAGTCTAAAGCATCGATCGATGGTCATTCCGAGTTCACATACGAGAGTTGGAACAAGGACTTAGTCAATAGATTAGACTCCAAGCGAGAGCTGGTTGTCTTTTACATTAGATATCGAGTTCTAGGATTGATACCCTTAGATTATATCCTCTATAGTCCACTTTCCTGAAACCTTAAGTCTAGCAATCATCCTTCCATCAAACAACAAACTCCTTGATTTACTTATTATTTATTACTCTGTATATTATCTAACCTAGCGTAGTCTGAAACTCAAATCTATTGTGTGAGATATCGAATCTAAGTGGATACGATCCTAAGTACTGCAATCGATCTCTCATCCGAGAGAGTTTCTCTTGGGGTAATTTGAGCACATCATTAGACTAGGTGTAGAATTTCGTCTAGGTTTTTATTTTTTGTTTTATGTACTCTACTCTTATTTCCTTTTGTTTCAGGTACATATATATATCTAGTACCAGGAAGCGACGAGAAGAGGATTTTTGGGCTCTATAAAGAAGGAGTCTACTGATTCACGTACGATCCATAAGTCTCTGAGGGCAGTCAACACCCTCCAAGCAGCGATCAACATTGAAGAGAAACGAGTGTCGATCGACACCAACACCTCGTCGTCGATCGATACCAATACTATGACGTCGATCGATCGACATT
Organism: Moricandia arvensis; assembly: GCA_905132765.1. Classification (NCBI taxonomy): domain Eukaryota; kingdom Viridiplantae; phylum Streptophyta; class Magnoliopsida; order Brassicales; family Brassicaceae; genus Moricandia; species Moricandia arvensis. The sequence goes on from CAJHQP010000124.1 coordinate 47,871, forward strand.
AAGACCTCACATCGATCGACGCCACTTACGAGAAGTGAGAGGAAATTGAAGTGCATATACTTGAGTATTGTGGGAACCGAAATTCACATTGTCGATTTCTGATGAAAATAGGAAAGCTAATTAAACCTAACTTTCCCAGAGGTTCTGAATATCTGCTAAACTACACGCCAAGCAATCAAACAATGAGAACAAACTAAATAATAAATCGGCAAAAACGAAAAAGGGAGCAACGAAAATCTTATTCTGAATTGAGTGAACAACCATTACAACAGGTAAAGCCTCAGTTATTATAGCCGCCGGCGAGTTCCTAGTTCTAACCATGTAATACTTGATTAAACTAGTCGAGTCGCATCTCGAAAACAGAAAAATGGAAATATGCCTAATATGCCCTAAGTGCTCCACTCTGCTCTGAGTAGAAAAAGTTTTGTCCCCAAATCTTCAACCTCGACGCCCTTATATACTCCTAGAGGCGGGTTGCTCTTTCCCTTTTTGCCCTCGATCGATTTTATCGCTTCGCGGGAATATTCCATTTTTCTTCGCTCTTCGTGGTCATCTTTGGAAACTTCACATTTATCTTTTCTTGCAAGAGAAAATATAGACCGTCATAACGATTGGGTTTGCTTTCGTGTTAAACCGCGAGTGGGCTTTTAGCCATGTTTTAGACATTCTCGGGCTGTTTTTCGACTTCAGTGTTTTTACGATTTATCAAAAAAGTGCTTTCGAAACGACGTCTATTCTGTAGAAGTTTGAATTTCTCGTATAGTGGAGGCATCATTAGCTGTTTAGTTAACCATTATCATTTTACACGATCAATTCGAACCTTATACGAGTAATTGAGTTCTTGTAGTTTTTAAATCTTAAATTTCCAATGAAAATTTGGATCAGGACGAAACAAGAGCGAGTTGGACCCAATCTCGAAGGAGGAAGTTACGAGGGTGGGATGAAGATGGATTGGTTGATCCAACTCGCCGATCGGGCTGCCCGTTTTGTTGTTTCGATGCTCGGGACCTGTTTGTCAAAGGCTTTGAGTAACATTTCTCGAGGACTTATCGTATGAATCCTTTTCAGAATTTATACGAAACTCAATTTCGGTTCTCCCACTCTTTTTTTACTAAATACTATCTCTTTCTTTTTAAAGAGAAACACTTTTCGGGAAGTTTCAGTTATTGATTTCGTCATTACCAATTTTGACCCCAACAGTTAACCCCCCCAGCTCGTTAGAATCGTTATGTTCTTGCGATCGGTTACGCGTGTTTAGGTAAGTTAGGCGGAATTCAATGACTGAAAGTTTGAAGGTGAATATTTAATTTTCTTGCCTATAAGTATGTGGAGTAAGTTTTCTTAACTTGCTCATTTCCACACAAAAATTCTAAGGTAGAAAGGTCTTTTCTCTCCCTTTCTCCTTTTGCTGTTTTTGATCATGTCTTCAAGACGAAGATCTTATGCCAAGGCCCATCCCGATCGTTCTGTTTCCGATGGGTCTAGCTCGCAACATAGCATTGTTGAGCCAAAGGTGGAGTTTGAGGCACACTCAGTTGATCCCGAAGAGGCAGATGCGTAATGGGAAGCTAGGGCGAAGTAAAGCCTCTAAGGCCCGGAATGTGGATTCATCCTCTGTTTCGTGCCAACTCATATGCTGGTTGTCCGATCCAGAGCGTTCCCAATCGGCTCGATGCCATTCGGAGCTTCTGCAAAGTTCCTGAGTTGGTGGAGTTTCGTCTTCCAATAGCTGGGGAGGTCGCCGAGTTTTGCCTGATGGTTACTTTACGTGTTATGACACGTATTTAATGTAATTCCACTTATGGTTTTCCATCCCAGAAGTTATCGTGCGGTTCTTCAATCGTTTCGAGTTGTCGATTGGTCAGATCAACCCATGCGGTTTGCAGAATCTTGTTGGGATTTTGGTGCTGAGTTACAAACGAGGTATGACCCTTGACATCGACCATCTTGAAGGTCTTCTGATGCCTCGGGGTAATTCGGCCATAGTACAACTAAGTCCTCGACAAACCATGGCAATCATAATGAGATTCATGTCGAACTACCACTCTTGGAAGAAGCATTTCTTCTTTGTCTGTGTCGACAGTGCATCCATGGAAGAGAATTGCGTTCCCATCTTTAGATCCAGATGGGGCCGAAAAGGTACTCCCGATCGGATATACGCTAGTTTCGGTTTTGATGATATTCGATCTAACGCATTTTTCCTTTGTTTTGCAGTGACTAATCATCTTCCCCCGACTCGGATGGCTTGGACAGCGTCAGACATTTACTACATGGCGGCCAATTCTTTTGGGCCATGTTCACTCTGAAACGGGTTCGTTGTGCTGTTTCTCTTCATCGTTCTCGATTTCAGTCGGATCTACCGATCGAAGAAGGGGAAGAGTCGAGCTTGGACGGATTCTTTTTGTATGAGGCTCCAGCAGTGAGGGAAAGGTCGCGGCTCTGCGAAGACAAATGCGTTATTGTTGATGGTGACGTGGTTGACGGGCAAGGCTCTCCCACCGAAAACATACTCATAGATTATCTCAATAGTCAAGCAGGTGGAAGTGGTGGCGACCAGATCGATCTTGACGAGTTGCTTCACTTTGACTTTTCATCGACCGAGGGCGAGTCCAGTGAGGTGCTGGATTTTACCAAAGTGTTGAGGATGGTCAATGGGGTAAGTTCTTGTCCTTAAGCATTTTTTATGGCCAAACTTTTCTTGATTTCGAGAGTTTTCGCAGGGCCTACATATGATGAACCGATCCCTTGATGCAAGCAACCTGGACGCTCGCATGGCTCAATTCAGGGCAAAGACAGACGATAAGGAGATCACCCATCTGTAAGGCAAGCTGGAGGATTCCCTTAGTGAGAGAGAGTCGAAGGTCCGTCGAGTCTATAGGCGAGGAAAGAGAGAGGTTTCTGAAGTTACCGTCGTGATAGGTTATCATGCGAGTTTGAGGAGCTCAAGGGGAGTTATCAGGCTCTTGGGGATTATCGTGAGTGTCACGGTACCGTGGGCGAACTGCATCTTACGCAAGTCCCTGATTATTCGTTCGATGTCGAGTGTGTGAGCCAGACTATGCGTATGAACAACGCCAATAGGGAGAAATGGGATCCAATTCCTGTTTTTCCCGAGATAGTGGAAGCCAAGACGGGAGCTTCCAATGAGACGGGTGAAGTGACCCAACCGACGGCTCCTCTGGATGTCAACGACTACTCGATCAGGAGGTCGATATATGGATACTTTGGTCTCGACGATTGATCTTAAGGTTTGCTGTGAGTTATTGGGAAAGTGTTCCCTTGCCTTGTAATATGTTTCTGTTAGTTGTTTATCTCTGGCCAAATGTGGTTGTGTTTCATGTAGTCTGGACTGGCCATGTGTGACTTTTGAATCCTTGCCGCTTCGCGGCTTTTGTATGAATAAACTTAGGATATATACTTGAAAAGGAGTTTATGTACATTCAGGTTTTTGTTAAGTGTAGAGGGAATAATACGAGTTGTCACCTCGCTCCTAACTCTTTTTGCGGATCGTCTTATCCGTTTCTCGTTCGATATGTTTGAGAAGTTTTCAAAGCTTCGAGAGCAAATAGATATAGACGAAGAGACGTTCTTTCAGGATCTCGCATCTTTTCAATATCATGCCTTGAGACGTTAGAGACCAGTGTGATGGGTTTTGGATAAAACCTAGGTTTACTTTCAGTTTGAGGCTTTGCTACGACTAATCGGCTGTTTTTTTTTGCCTGTTACGATTTTAACCTGACTCTGTTCCAATTTAAAGTCCACGATAGGTTCTCGACTTATACGACTTGTCTGGTCAGGGTCAAGCATCTCTCCCGAGACAATTTTTAAGTCGTCCGGAAGTGCTGACAAAAATTTCCGATTTATTTTATAGCTTGGTATCATCCTATTCGGATTTACAAGGATAAATCCCTTAGGACGGATCTAAATTTGTTTGTTTAGGAGGCTAAAGTTCTCATCGGGGCCAATAGACGAGCGTTTGGCAATTTATAGTCGCGGATGGACTGGGAGCATGCTTTCCAGGATCTATGTGACGTCTCGCTTTTCTTTTTGAAAATATAATTTGTGTTTAATGATGCTTTGATTATATGGTATCGTGGGTCAAAGTTGACAGCACAACCGAGATATGTTCGGGAAGGGGATTTAGTGGTTGGTAGGATCTGTTGATCTCGACGGTGCTTTAGTCAATGTGAAAAAGTTTTTAAAAAATTTGTTGGATGAGTGTGTTCTGGAGTTGATCTGTTTTGTGGTGGGGCGATTTTCCTGAGGTTTCATTTCCGGCTTTGTACGATAATCGTTTTGCTCGTATTTGGATATTTTTCGAAAGTATTACAAGATGTTTTCTTTGAGATAAGAGAAATTTTGCGTTATTTTAATGAACACTTTATTGCCTAAAAAGTTTCAAAAATATTGAGTACAAGGCAAATATTTTAGAATTCGGGAATATATGAGTATTCGTATATGTACCCAGTCCCGCCCCCCCCCTTTTGGAGAGGGGATAGCTGAACTCGTCCTTCAACGAGCTGCCTACGTAGCCCTTTCGGGGATCAAGCGAACTCGTAGTTCTGCTTTTTGTGCGAGGTGTGTTTACTCGGCTGCTGTGTTTGCGTCGATTGCGTTATTTGCAGGATCGACGTCTTCTGCCGGGTCTGACTCCTCTGGTTGGGTCGAAGCGTTGGGCTCTGAAACTTGTTGTTCTTCGGTCGTTGCTTGAGTTGAGGATGCTGGATCGTCTTCTTCTGAAGCGTTTTCAGTTGGGGCCTGAGTTAGCTTTGCTCGTTTGGGCTTCACCATTGTGATGGTCATGATTTTCCTTAGCTTATGTTCGGCCAGGAGGCAAAGTCTCGACTGTTTTGGTATCCCCAGATTGTAGCTATTCCGTTGTGAGTTTGGAACTTGATAGGTAGACGGAACTGCCTTCATGGAGTTTATCCAAGGCGTTCCCAAAACGACATTGTAGATGGTCGGGTGGACGACGACAGTGAAGTCAATGATCTTGGCTACTTCTTTTGCCGATACGGGTAATTTGATCATTCCAAGGGTCATTGACGTTGTGCCTGAGAAATCGGTCAACGGCTTGGGCGAAGGTACAACTTTTCCTAGCTCGACTTTCATCCTTCTGAGAGTATGGTGGAATATGACGTTGACCGTGCTGCGTGTATCGATGAGAACTTTGGCGACCTTGAGATCTCTTATCAAGAGATCGATGACAAGTGGATCGTAGTGGGGCTGGTTGATCCCGCCGGCCTCTTCTTCTTTGAAAGTGATCGCTCCTTTTGTGATGTTCCGGGATGCAGACCACTTGGACGAATTTTCGCTCGTCTTGGGCTTACGTTGACAAGCTTTGATGGCTGAGATGATCTCGCCGCAATATTGCGATACCCCAATGATCATGTTTACTCTGCGACGATTACTGTTGTTACCCTTCTTTCAATGCCTTCTTCCGCGCTTTTCTCCCGATTGGTTCCCCTGGAAAGAGTTCTCCGTTTGAGGAGCCTTATCGTTTTTTGGGGGACGGTCTGAATCGCGGACGAGGTCTTTCACGCTGGGAACTTCAGAAAGTTCTCCCATAAGTAGTTTTGTGGCCAATCTGGCGCCAAGAACTTTGCCGTTGATGGTTAAGTAGCCGCATGCTTGATGAAAGTCACAGAAGACATTCTCATCGTAGTTTGGATTCCGGATCCATGTGTTACCCGTCGTCCAGCCTTTCTCTGATACGAAGTTGATGGCGTAGTTATAAGCTCCATGGGTTTCTTCTTCCTCGCGATGGACGTTCTTGTCGTTGAGAGGGTTTTCCTCTTTCAACTTCTGATCCGACCCCGGATCCCTCGAAGACGTCTTAGACATTTTATGCTTTCGCAACAAGACCATTTTTTCCTCTTCGCTGATTATGTAATATCCAGAGGTGTGGTCGGATTAAAACCATAAGCAGATTCAAATGTTGACATTTTGGTTGCTAAATGTTGAGAAATTATTTCAATATTGAACCTTGGACATGTAAGATTTATGAATCAAATCTTTTTCCCGGTTGTATGCAAATTCTATGTAGGGAAAACACTCCATGCAATTCTTCAAGTTCCTTCCAATAGTATACCTAAGCAGTGTGGATAGTGTTCTGTTGACTACTTCAGTCTGTCCATCCATTTGGGGATGGCAAGTAGTGGAGAATAAGAGCTTAGTTCCCAACTTCTTCCACAAGGTCCTCCAATATTGGCTAAGGAACTTACAGTCCTGATCAGATACAATGGTCCTAGGTATTCCATGTAAGTGCACAACATCTTGAAGGAAACAGATCAGTGTCTTGGATGCATCATTGACTTTTGTACAAGGTATGAGTGCCATCTTGGAAAATCTGTCCACCACCACAAAGATGGGATCCTTGTGTTGAACCTTTGGTAGGCCTAGAACGAAATCCATGGAAAGGTCCGCCCAAGGAGCAGTAAGAATATACATTAGCATGTGTAGACCATGAAGTTTCACCTTGGACTTGGCTTATTAGCAAGTTACACATCTTGCACAATGAGACTCTATGACCTTCTTGATGTGCGCCCAACCAAAATGTCTCCTCACCACATCGAAGGTTTTATGTACTCCAAAATATCCCATGAGTCCTACTCCATGAGCCTCTCGAGTGATTTTCTCAATGAACATTGTGGAATGCACAATCTCCTCCCCTTAAACAGCAACCCCTAATGTATGTAGAACTTTCCTTGTGGTCCTCTTGTACAACCAGAATGTCTCAGCAAGATTCGGATATCCTCCATATAAATCCTTGATGAATTCAAATCCCATCACCTTTGCTTCTTGAAGTAATAATAGGACATATGGTTGTGAAAAAACCAAGTTGGTCAAGGAGAAATCAAGAGTTGGTCGGTGGCCTAGTCTTTTGTGGTCGAATCAAGAGCGGTCGAGCTGATTAGCGATTTTTGAGCAACGAAGTAGTATGGGAGAATCTTGGGATGTTTTTTCAGCCCAAATACTTTCAAATGAAGATTTTTAGGCGTTGTTGACGTGGCAAGAGAGTGGTGACCAGAGATGACGTGGCGATCACCCATTGGCCGCGAATGGTGATGTGGCGATACACATGGTGTTTTCTCATTGGCCGGGAGGAGATTTGTCGGCTAATCTACGAAGCTTTTAGAAACTGAAACTTGAGTTGCAAGGGAGTGTAGACTTGGTGACCAAGATTTGCACATTCTAGAACATTGGTAACTAGCCATGAAAGTTTGGTGAGTGGGACACATGTCCATCTCTTTCCATGCACATAAGCCACTTGTCCAGCAAGCCTCAGCTCTCCATTTCTACAAATACCAGACCCCTCCCCTTCATTTTCTTCATTCCAAAACCGTGAGTGATCACCCTAGAGAGAGAGAGGTGAGTTAGAGAGAGAAACCGTGAATTTAGGAGTGTTTTTGGTTTGTTTGTTAATTGCTTATGGGGAGTTAGCTGGATGTTCTGGATAGTCTTTGTAGGAAATAACCAATGTGGGCTCCGAAGACTTGTTTGTGTTGTTAACCGTGTGTGTACAGGTTGGAGAGCTTGAACCGTGATGGTTCTTGAGCTTGAAGCACATTTACGGTTTGTGTGTGTGTTTGGGAGTTTGTAGTCCCCATACTTGAATTTTTATCAATGTTGTATGTTGTAGTTCTAATTATGCATAGCATGTCTTGTTGTTGTGGACATGTTTATCTAGAGGTATGCTATGTTTGTTATGCATTGTGTTGTTAAGTTGTTAAATTACATGCATGCATTGTGAGTTTTATAGTTGCATATGTTATGGTATTGTGTAGCATATAGATTGAAGTGTATCTCTCTCATGTCGGTTCATATGCATTGCATGTAGTGTAGTTTGGGTTGCATAGAGATTTGAGTGAGACTCTCTCTTATGTCGGATAGTGGTTTAGTGTGTCACTCGCTTTTGAGTTGTTTTTTGTTGAGTCTAGACCAAGCATTGCACGGAGGTTAGAGGTGGAGCTCCCTCATGCTGGTTATGTTTTGTGTTTGTGCCTAGACTAGTGCGAGTGTGTCTGTGCGTGTTGTGCATGATAGTCTAGGTGTTTTTTTCATGGAGGTTAGAGGTGGAGCTCCCTCATGCTAGTTTGAGTTGCGTTGTGCCTAGATTAGAGTGTGTGGCCCTCTCGGGGTTAGATTGGGCAAAGCCCAATTCTCCGTTGATGTGCGTGTACCCTGGGGTTATATTGGGAGAAGTCCAAATCTCCACTGGTGGAGTGATGTACTCTTCACGTCTCGTCACGTGAAGTGGGTCGCGCCCATGGAAAGAGCGTTGCATGACAATGCGGCCCGGTTTAGATTGGGAGAAGCCCAATTCTCGGAGTGATGTATTTCGGCCATGTGACTTTGGTTTTGTGGTCGGAGTGTTCAGGGTGGAGGGTTAGGGCTCCATGGTGTGAAGGGAACCCGGGATGTTTAGCATAAGGCTCCATCCTTTGAGTGTTTTGTTTTTGTGTCGTTGAGTCTAGGATTGAGTCTAGATTGCATTTGTGTGTTGTTAGGTTTCGGGGTGAGAGTGGGGAGTAGAGTTATTGCATTGCATTCATGTTCATGCTGTTGCATTGAATTAGTAGTTGCACGTTTAATTTTCCAAATTGATTGTTTGCATACATATTTATTCTGTGATCATGTGTTGTGTGTTTGAGCATGAGCTGAAGGGGGGATTGTTGTTTATTTTGGAACTCACTGAGTAATTTCAATTACTCATGCCCTCTTCTACTATGCAGGTAACTAGTAGGTGGGAAGCTTAGAGGGGAGCGGAACGGTAGGCGACCGGTGGAAATTTGAAGTGGCATAAGCATAAGCAAGGACTAGCTATCGATTGTATAATTACTTTCTTTTGGCACTAGGCCGTGCCCACAAACTCTGATATTTTGTAATGTATTGTATTGAAAGACGCTTTCCACCTATAATTAATAAAAGTATGTTTATATTCGTGGTTGTGTTCTGAATAATATAAGACCTTGTCCGGGTCGACACAACTCGAAGACCGTGCTACAGGTTGTAAAGCCTTAGGCCATGGCCACGAGGACATAGTAAACAGGAATGGGTTGGTCGAGTGTCTTGATTTGTTCTTGATTCTTCGTCGATCTGATTTGGCGAGCTATTATTGTGGCATTCTCGGGTTGTCTCGGGTTAGTCCCGCATAGAACGGTCTGGGGGTGTTACAAATGGTGGTATCAGAGCATGGTTTCTGATCATGCTCATAATCCTCAACGCTTTAATGTTTTATCGAGTCAAAATGAGTTGCTTATGCCACATTAGAAAATCGGTACATTCTGCTTAGGGGTATTAGGAGTAGAAACTAGGATCAATCCTTTGGGAAAATTTAGGATTAACCCTTGTACCTGTGCAGATGTCTAACCAAGGATCAGGACCAGGCAGGTCGTTCGGAACGTCGGGTCATGATGGGTCGAGGTACGCAAACTACCACAACTTTTGGGATGTCTCAGATTCGGCAAATCAGACAGGCGACAGTGGACAAAGGCCTATGGAAGTAGTGGAGCGTGCACACAGTGAGGAGAACGTACATCCGGGAGCTTGGAGATTATTAGTATCACCATCCAACTCCCAGCATGCAGAATCAGAACCATTCGTTGGACTGCAGCGACCCCATTCATCTCATGCGGACTCTGCAGGATATACATCAAGGAGAGGATAAGTTGTGGATCAACCAGAGCAGAGGAAGAAAGGGTCAGTTCAGGCGACATGGAAAGACACCGACGGCACAAGGTAAGTGCTATACGTGTGGTCGATTGGGACATTAATCTTATGAATGTACCGACTCAACAACTGAGAAATCAGAGTGCAAGGCATCGGTTACATGCTACAGATGTTGAGAGAAAGGTCACTTCGCCAATGATTGTACTGTGCGTCGTCCAGGACAAGGAGGAGAAACGTTTGCGCGTACCAAACCGACCCGACCGACCAATGAACACCCGACCGGGCGTCCTGCATCTGGAGGGAGAGTTTATGCTCTGGAAATGGAGGGAATCCAGTTCTCCAGGACCGCGGAGGGGTCCGTCACAGGTTTGATTGGGTACTAAGACTCTCTTTTGCGTGTTTAATTTATTGTTGAGTAGTTAGTAGTTTGTGGTGTTAACGTTCTGGATGAATGCTAGTGTGTTGATCTTATTTTAGAATCATTGATGGTTAGTGGAACCCCTGCTTTTTTTTGTTTGATTCGAGATCCACCCATAGTTTTGTGAACCCGGTTGTAGCCTCTAGGTTTGTAGGGACCATTGTGCCTCGCGATATTGATATCTCGGTGTTAACCCTTGGAGGCCAAACATCGAAAGCTGAGAGGGTGTTGTTGAATGTTCCTATTGTGCTACAGCATGAAACCCTTTTAGCCGACCTAGTTGTTATGCCCTTGGAAGGTTTTGAGGTTATTTTAGGAATAGATTGGCTATCGAGGCACCAGGCATGGCTGGATAGTGCAAAAGGAAGGGTTCTGTTTAATGACAACCAGCAAGTGGTATTGGCATATTATGGGATCAGGCCTAGCGTCTCAACGACGTTTGTAACGGCAATGAGAGCGGACAAAGCGTTAGTAGACGGTGAGGTCTACTTGGTATCACTTACGTATATTGGAGAAGAGTCGGGAAAGGAATTGAGGATAGAAGACATTCCGGTGGTCCAAGAGTTTGAATACGTGTTTTGGGTGTTGACGGAGTTGCCACCACCCCATTGGGTGTTGACGGAATTGCCACCACCCCGTTGGGTGTTGACGAAGTTGCCACCACCCCGGAGTAATCCATTCACCATCAACTTGGAACCAAATGCTGCACCTATTACCAAAGCTCCTTACCGCCTGGCGCCAGCTGAGTTAGCAGAGCTCAGGAAGAAGATAGAGGATTTACTAGACAAAAGGTTTCATAAGACCAAGTTCTTCACCATGGGAAGCTACGGTTCTGTTTGTAAAGAAGAAGGATGGCAGCATGATGTTGTGCATTGACTACAGAGGGATCAAAAATGTCACGATCAAGGATAAGTACCCCTTACCGAGGATCAATGAATTGTTGGATCAACTGAGAGGAGCGAGTTGGTTCTCAAAGATAGATTTTGCTTCGGGATATCACCAAATCTCGATAGCAGAGACCAATGTGATGAAGACAGCGTTTAACCCTCGGTACGGCCATTTTGAGTTTGTTGTAATGCCGATTGAGCATACCAACGTGCCAGCAGTGTTTGTGAGGCTAATGAACGAAGTGTTCCATGACTATCTCGACCAGTTTGTGATTGTGTTTTTGATGACATACTGATCTATTCCCCAAGCAAGGAGGATCACAAGGAGCACCTGCGAAAGATACTCGAGAGACTAAGGGACCGGAAGTTATTTTCTAAGTTCAGCAAGTGTCGATTTTTGAAGATGGAGATTGATCTCTTAGGTCATAGAGTGTGACACCCCCGATCCTAAATGACCAGAAATGACACAGTCAATGCTCCCTATAAGCCGATCTAAGGTTCCCGGAATACTTCCAAGTGCCTTAGACTAGCAATCAGAAAACACCAACGTTCCTATCGGACATCGCCTGAGTCTTTTCAACCCGACCGAGCAAATACCCGATAGTTGGTTCGTCCGGACAAGGACTAATATCATATGGAACCCGTACTTTAAAACATTCTTTATAATTATATATTTATTCATTCAAAAGCATCTTACACAAATGTTATAGATTAACCTCGAGGTTTTTAGTAAACATGGTTTATACATAAGATATAACAAAATGGCTTTGCAAGGATAATAAAACTATCGCTGGCTAATGATGTTCCTTCCCGTCCTAAGTAAGGGCTCCCACCTAATGGTTACCTGCATTGAAAATGAGTCATGAGTAACTAGTTTACTTAGTGAGTCTAAACACTCACCCCAAAACATAACAATATTATCCCGAGCAGAGAACTCCATTTGAATGCAGAGGAACTATATTCTTTATTTAATATATATAAGGCATATCTTTTATCGATGTGAGTCCTATCTTAAACATCACCTCCACGATACCCGTCATTCACTCATACTTATAATATATATAAATGCTAAACCTGAAAAACCACCGAGGCTAACCGAGCCTAGCGGGAAAATAAATATATCCATCATCTCCATCAGATATTCCAAGAACAAACATCTAACTCTGCATTCAGTTACACGGCCTCCAGGGTGCGACCCCATCATCGTGCCTTCGTGACCATGTTCCATATCGCAGGACCAATTCACGGTAATGTGGAGAGTTTAGGGAAATTGAATATGATAAGACTTCACATGATTCATATTCATATACTTAATAATATACATATATTTTAGTACTTGAGAACAAGTATTGAGGCTTGGGAAAACCTCAAAAAATTATTCATAGTAATTATTTAGTATTTACACAAGGCATACACTTCATAATTAAATATAGATTTGGAGACAATACTTAATCAATCATCCATATTTAGTACGCAATCATACTATAGTCATTCATAACTTATTCATCATCTATCTAGACTCACCTTTGATTATATGAGATTGGCTAAGGAAGACTATACTCGAGCTCAAGCTAATCACACTCCACTTCACTTCTGATTCAGAACGTCCAAAAGGAAGGATCCGGTTGATCTCCCCACTGACCTCGACCACTGACCTAAAACAATTTCGGTACACAAGATCATTAATCCAACACTTCGGTTTCGAAGAAGAAACTTAAATCAGATCTACTGAGCTAGGTTCAGGAAAAAGCTTAGTATTTCAGATCAACTCAGACTAGATCAGGATATGACAAGTTCAGACCGTAGATAGCTCGGTTCAGACCAGTACTTGACAAGATCAAAACTGTTTGGTTCAGAACAATAATATTATGGCAGTTTGATTCACTTTAACTACTTAAATCAGTTCAGTTCATGCTCGGTTCTACTCCTCCTATATCATATCATCTTGGTTTAGAAAAGGTTGATTCAGGAAAAGGTCAGTTCATTTCGGTTTAACTTCAATCAGGCCATAACCACTTAGCTAGCAGTTTCCAAAGATCAATTCCAACCGAAACTAAAATAAAGTGATCATTACACCATCTTAAACAAGTGATCCGACCATTACCTTAGCTAAAAAACACATGGATTTGATAAGAACATAGCTCAGGCATGTAGATGAAGCTTACCCTAGATCACCACAGTTAGATGGTCTTAAACGGTTCTCGTCTCCAAGCTTTACCCGCGGCGGAACTAATCAAAAAGAGAGATGAGGGTTTGGTTTATATCAGAAGCTGAACAAGGTCAAGGTTTTAATAAAACTCTCTTACCTTCTGATCCTACTCACGAAAAAAAACTGAGCCAACTGGTGGATGAATTTCGTTCAAGTTTCTTCTTGATCTTTCTCTTGGTTTCTCCTTCTTTCTCTCTGATTTTTTTCACTGAAATTGTCTCTTTCTTTCAGCAACAAAAATCATGAAAGCAGCTCACTGAAGGGGTTATACAGCTGACGAGTAGTCCAAGCTGAGTGTCTCAGCTTAACACAAAGCAGAAGTGAGCAAAGGACAGCTGGCGTCTTGTTTCACCACACCCAGCCACCAGCAGCTTCCATTTCCTTCCTTTTAGGAAAGGTTTATGAATCATGTGCTTCTCACATGATCTGTCAAGCAAGCAAGCAAGCAGGAAGCCTGTGCTTGTCATGTGACCTTTACTGATAAAGCAGGAAGTCAAGGTGGTGAAGGACCATGGATAATTTAAAGGGCATTTGAAGAAGCTGGTCAGTAATTTCCGGACAGTTTTCGATTAAATTTTTCTCGACCTTTAAATCTCGTCCTGCTTCAACTAAACTCGTCCAGCTTAAATAAACTTAGACCAACATAATTAATACTTGACCAGAACTATAAAGGGGAGTCCTTTCGACCATATGAAAGTCCCGTTGAGACATTAATTCATTGTTCGATTTTATTTTTAAATCAGGTCGACCAACTCCAAACTGGTCGAGCGGAATTTTTCTCGACCAAAATTCATTGGCTCGTGAGGGTTATTACATAGAGTGTCCGAGCAAGCAGTTTCAGCAGATCCAGAGAAGACTGCGTTAGTAGAGGGATGGCCTCAACCAACCACAGCCACGGAGATCAGAAGTTTTCTTGGGTTGGTCGGCTACTACTGAAGGTTTGTCAAGGGATTTTCATCCATTTCCAAACCATTGATAAGACTAACCAGGAAAGATGTACCATTTTTATGGGATGAGAACACAGAGGAAGCTTTCAATAAGCTCAAGGAGGCATTGACTACGTCACCAGTCCTTACCTTACCACAGCCAGGTCAGACATAGGATGTGTATACGGATGCGTAGCGTGTATGATTGGGGTGTGTGCTAATGCAAGAGAACAAAGCGATGCATACGCCTCAAAAAAGTTGAAGAATCATGAGGAGAACTACCCTACACACTATTTAGAAACGGCGGTGGTAGTCTTTGCATTAAGGTTAAGGCGATCATATCTTTACAGAGAGAAGGTTCAGTACCATCCAGGGAAGGCTAACGTGGTGGCAGACGAGTTGAGTCGACGAAGAGCAGTGGTTAACTCAGAAAAATATTTGGAAAGCTTGTCTGAAGAATTCAAGAAGGTAACTTTGACAGCATTGGAAGGAGAATCAAGTGGGCCATTGGGAATACAAGCAGTAAATCAAGCCAGTCTAGTGCAGCATATCCGGAAAGCACAAACCGAAGATGAAGACATGAAGAAGATCGTGGAGCAGCTAAAGGAGGGAGATGGGTCTAATGCAACTGGTTATCATGTAGCTTAGAACGGAACATTAATACTTAATGGGAGGATCACAGTATCATAGGAAGGAGGATTTTTGGAGGAGATTCTCAAGACAGCGCATCACTCTCTCTTGAGCATTCATCCCGGAAGCACAAAGATATACAGAGATGTGGGAAGATTCTACCATTGTCCAGGCATGAAGAAAGTGGTTACAAAGTGGGTGGCGCAGTGTCAAGTATGTCAACAAATCAAGGCTGAGCATCAGGTACCGGGTTGATTACTCCAAAGCCCACCTGTAGCAGAATGGAAGTGGGATTCGGTATCAATGGATCTGATTACCGGATTACCAGTAGCAAGAGGAAGATCAAACAATGCGATTTGGGTAGTCATGGATCGGTTAACCAAAGTAGCACACCTATTAGCAATCTGAGACACGGATTAGACGGAGACATTGGCGGAGCTTTACATTGATCATTTAGTAAGACTTCATGGAGTACCAGCCCACATTGTATCTGACCGAGACCCAAGATTCACGGCAGCATTTTAGAGAGCTTTACAAGCAGCCTTTGGGACAGAGCTACACATTAGCACTGCCTTTCATCCGGAGACGGATGGGCAAACAGAGAGAACCATCCAAACATTGGAAGACATGCTACGACTATGCATACTGGACTGGGCAGGTACGTGGGAGCACTACCTACATCTGGTAGAGTTAGAGTTTTCCTATAATAACAGCTACCATGCCAGTATTGCTATGTCATCGTACGAGGCGTTGTATGGGAGACCATGCCGAACACCTCTGTGTTGGACGGAAGTTGGAGAAAGAAGATTTTTTGGACCAGGAATCATTGAGGAAATATTGGAGAAGCTACGAGTCATCTGGGCAAACATGAAGAAAGCACAAGATCGACAAAAGAAGTATGTCGATAAAAGGAGGAGAGAGATTGTGTTTGAGGTAGGAGATATGGTATATCTCAAGGTATCAGCACAAAAAAGGAAAGGATCATTTCGGTAAAATCGGGAAGTTAGCAGTGCGTTTCATTGGTCCACAACGGATCATTGGAAGAGTCGGAGAGGTAGCCTACGGGTTGGAACTACCAGAAGACATGAACCTACACCCATTTTCCATGTGTCTATGCTGAGAAATTATATTCACGACCCGAATTTGGTCGAACCAGAAAGGATTCCAGAGTTGAGAGAAGATCTTACCTACCCGGAGGGGGCGATCATAATTGGAGAGAGACGTTTGAGAAGATTGAAAAAATCAGGAAATTCCTTAAATTCAAGTATTTTGGGGAAGACAGAACCGCATGGTGATAGCATAGGAAGACGAAGAGAGGTTTCGCCAGAGCTATCCAGAGTTCTTTGAAAATGAAGCAGGGACGTCAACAGCTCTATAGAATTTGGGACGAATTCTAATGAGAGGGGGAGAATGTAATGACCCTATCTTAGGTTAGATTTTGGACGAGAAAACCCAAACCTCTAGATTAGGAAAACCTAGACTGGTATGGTGTTCATGGTAAAGAAGAAGAGTTTTGGTCGTGGAACAATTCAAAAAGATCGAGTGAATTGGAAGTTGGTCGAGTGTCTACAGGATTGTGGTCGAGTCACTAGCCGGAATGGTCGACATGGGCCGAGGCGATATTTTGAAGGTGTGTGAGCTCGGAGTATCTTTGTTTAGAAAACTCAAGGGATTAATAATAGGACATATGGTCGTGATAAAACCAAGTTGGTTTAGGAGAAATCAAGAGTTGGTCGGTGACCTAGTCTTTTGCGGTCGAATCAAGAGCGATAGAGACGATTAGCAATTTTTGAGCAACGAAGGGGTATGGGAGCATCTTGGAATGGTTTTTCTGCTCAAATAATTTCAAATGAAGATTTTTAGGAGTTGATGACGTGGCAAGAGAGTGGTGACCAGAGATGATGTGGCGATCACCCATTGGCCGTGGATGGTGATGTGGTGATACACATGACATTTTCTCACTTGTCGGGAGGAGACTTGGCGCCCAAGCTACAAATCTTTTAGAAACTGAAACTTGATTTGAAAGGGAGTGTAGACTTGGTGACCAAGCTTTGCACAATCTAGAACATTGGTAATTTCCCATGAAAGTTTGGTGAGTGGGACACATGTCCATTTCTTTCCATGCACATAAGCCACTAGTCCATCCAGCCTAAGCCCTCCATATCTATAAATACCAGACCCCTACCCTTAATTATCTTCATTCCAAAACCGTGGTGATCACCCTAGAGAGAGAGAGAGGTGAGTTAGAGACAGAAACCGAGAATTTAGGAGTGGTTTTCGGTTTATTTGTTAATTGTTTTTGGGGAGTTAGCTGGAAGGGCTGGATAGTATTTGTAGGCAATAACCAAGGTGGGTTCCGAAGACTTATTTTTGTGTTGCTAACCTTGTGTGTGTGCAGGTTGGAGAGCTTGAACCGTGATGGTTCTTGAGCTTGAAGCACATTTGCGGTTTGTGTGTATAGGAGTTGGTAGTCCCCATACTTGAATACTTATCTATGTTGCATGTTATATTTGGGATTATGCATAGCATGTCTTGTTGTTGTGGAAATGGTTATCTAGGGGGTGATGCCATGTTTGTCATGCATTGTGTGGTTAAGTTGTTATATTACATGCATGCATTGTGATTTTTGTATTTGCATATGTTATGGTGTTGTGTAGCATGTAGATTGGAGTCTTACTCTCTCATGCCGGTTCATATGCATTGTATGCAGTGTAGTTGGGGTTGCATATATATTTGAGTGAGACTCTCTCTTATGTCGAATAGTGGTTTAGTGTGCCACTCGCTTTTGAGTTGTTTTGTGTTGAATCTAGACCAAGCATTGCATGGAGGTTAGAGGTAGAGCTCCCTTATGCTGGTTTTGTTTTGTGTTTTGGTCTAGACTAGTGCGAGTGTGTGTGTGCATGATTGAATGATAGTCTAGCTGTGTGTTCATGGAGGTTAGAGGTGGGGCTCCCTCATGCTTGTTTGAGTTGTGTTGCGCCTAGACTAGAGTGTTTGGCCATCTCGGGGTTATATTGAGAGAAGCCGAATTCTCTAGTGATGTGCATGGACCCTGGGGTTAGATTGGGAGAAGCCCAATTCTCCAGTGGTGGAGTGACCTACTCTCCACGGCTCGTCACGTGAAGTGGGTCGTGCCCATGCACAAGCGCTGCATGACGATGCGTCCCGGGTTAGATTGGGAGAAGCCCGATTCTCAGAGTGATGTTTTCCGGCCTTGTAACTTTGGTGTTTGTGGTCGGGAGTGTTCAGGGTTGAGGGTTAGGGCTCCGTGGTGTGAAGAGATCCCGGGATGTGTAGCATAAGGCTCCGTCCTTTGAGTGTTTTGTTTTTGTGTCATAAACCTAGGATTGAGTCTAGACTGAATTTGTGTGTTGTTAGGTCTTGCGGTGAGATTGGGGAGTAGAGTTATTGCATTGCATTCATTTTCACGTTGTGCATTGCATTAGTAGTTGCACGTTTAGTTTTCCGCATTGAATGTTTGCATACATATTTATTATGTGATCGTGTGTTGTGTGTTTGAGCATGGGCTGAAGGGGGGATTGTTGTTATTTTGGAACTCACTGAGTAATTTCGAATTCTCACGCTCTCTTCTACTACGCAGGTAACCAGTAGGTGGGATGCATAGAGGGGAGCGTAACGGTAGGCGACCGGTGTATATTTGAAGTGGCATAAGCATAAGCAAAGACTAGCTATCAATTGTATAATTAATTTCTTTTGGCACTAGGCCGTGCACACAAACTCTGATATTTTGTAATGTATTGTATTGAAACACGCTTTCCACCTATAATTAATAAAAGTATGTTTATATCCGTGGTTGTGTGCTGAATGATATAAGACCTTGTCCGGGTCGACACAACTCGAAGACCGTGGTACGGGTTGTAAAGCCTTAGGGCATGGTCTAAAGGAAATAGCAAACCGGAATGGGTTAGTCGAGGGTCTTGATTTTTTCTTCATTCTTGGTCGATCTGATTCAGCGAGCTATTATTGTGGCATTCTCGGGTTGTCTCGGGTTAGGCCGTCCTAGGACGGTCCGGGGGTGTTACATCCGATTCCACCTTTCCAGCATATATTGCTGCCTCTAGATTGAAGTGGTTTTGATACAGGTTCTTATTAGGTCGTGCTCTTGGAGGCGGGTTGTAGTCTTCCTCGTCCTCTTCCACATAATCGTCTTGAACCTCAGTCCTCTTTGGGTTTGGCTGTTGATAAGGTTTGGGTCATCTTTTTTATGTTGGTCTCTCGTACTATTCCCTGGATTGTCATTGATATGAACTTCGTCCTCCTTGGACTTGAACCGGTTGGCAATGGATTGGCTTGAGCTGTTTCCAAATCAAATTGTCTAAATGGTCTAGTTTCTGGCCTTCGCTCAATCCGGTTTGGTCAATCACCAAGGTCTTGTCGAACCGTGCCAATATCTTGCCTCATGTTCTTCATCTCTTCTTACAGATCACGGATAGCTTGCATGTTGCCTGGACTTCATCTCCCATGGCGGCTGTGCTCTTCTTCTGGTTTTACCTAAGAAAAAAGAGATGAATACTTAAGCTGTGGTCGAAAACGATGGTTGAAAAGTAAATATGCAATATAAGTTTTTTTTTAAAAAACTTAAGTAAACAATGAAAATATTTTGTGGCTTTGAATTATAAAGTTGACAATATGCAGGAAGGAAAATAAGATTTGACGTACATAAAATAAAAGAAAATGGCAAAGTTGATCACGCGGTCGACAAGAAAGGAAAATTTTCCAAATTCAACAAAATAAGGAAAACCGAATAAGTCTATCGGCCAATAAATGGAAAAATCGGATATGCAACTTGGTAAACAGGTTTCTATGATTTTCTTTTGAATGATATGGATCTAAGGAGAAAAATAATTGACATGAATGAAGAACTAATAAACAACACACTTTTTATAAGTCTTATAAAACTGAATGCAAAGATGAATTAGATGCAAAATGAGAGACGAATATTTTTACGGTTTTACAATATGCAATAACTAGATGCACACAGAATCAACAAACTAGAAGATGCAAATAATTTTTATGGGATTTTAAAGTTTATGAAAAGTAGAAACTTAATGAACAAGATGAGCAGACGATTTTTTATAGGTTTTGATTTATGAATGCAAAAGAACAAATTCAGGAAAAACGTTTACAAATAAACAAGACAAGGATAGATGCAACCTGGTGATGAAGGAACTTCAGCTCTGACACCATAAATGATACAAGCCTAGGCTATCTAAGGCTGTATAACCCTTAGTACTAGAGAAAGAGCCAATCTTCACAAGGGATTACTCGTTGGACTTATCTTATCAACCAATGAATCCAGATGAGAGCAACTTGATGGATTGAAGTGCACCACGCGAAGAATGGATGATCTTGTGATACAACAATAGGTTTCTCAAAGCCATCGAGGTACTGGTCTCACAAGGCAGAGAGAAGGAGGCGAGTTCTTTGTCTAAGAGCTTTAGGATTTTCTTTAGAAGAAAAGTGTTTATTTTAGAGAGAATGACTCATATAGCACAGAAAAGTTTGAATATTACTAGAATAGCATACATTTTCTAAAAATTACTAAAACGTTTTTTGACCCTAGTAAATTACAATAAACACCCTTCCTTAATTTACCTATATTTTTAATTAAGAATGCCATGTCAGCAAACCGTATTCCACGTCACCTTAACCGTATTTCACCTCACCTTATACGTATTCCATGTTATTAATTTTTTTACACTTACCAATACATTTATTATTTTGTTCAAAACAAGAAAAAAAAACCAACACCCCACTCCCTCTTCCGAAGTCGAATTTTTCAAACCCTAGAGAGAGTTTTTCATTGTGTCGCCGTTCTCTTCTCCGTGAACTCGTCTTCTCCAGTCTAGTATTTTCTCCAAAACCGGTCGAGAAGAAATGCCGTCATCGTCATCTCGGAAATCGTCTACTCCGAAATTGTTCTCTCCAAAAAAGTCTTCTCCGCAAAAGTCTTCTCTGGTATGTTTCAACTGAGTTTGATCTATAATGTGATTAAGTTTGATATATATTGCGAGTGAGTTTGATTTAAGTTGTGACTGAGTGTGATTTTAGTTATGGCTGAGTTTGACATATATCGTGGATGAGTTAGATATATATTGTGGCTGAGTGGTTTAAATTGTGGTTGAGTTTGATTTATCTTGTGGCTGATTTGGTATATATATCGGCTGAGTTATTTATCTTGTTTTAGCTGAGTGTTTGATTATGGTTGTGGCTGATTTATTTTTCCGTTTTAGGTTATTTAGTTGTATATTTGGCTGAATTATATATGTCTTCTTATGATCATATGGATGTTTCTGAAGATCAAACACGAGATTATCCTCCAAGACTGTACCCTGAAGGGGCTTCTAATCTTGAAAACAAAGAGATCAATCACAATTTCTATATGGGAGACTTTCCTATGATTAGAGAAGCATTAGGTAAGGATGTGTGGGATGAGGTGAAGAAGTTTCCGGTTGGAATCATTGCTAAGCTAGCTGATAGCTCAAGTGTTTGGTCTGGTAAGACTGTACATTATCTACGTTGTAGACAGCTGTGTGTTCCTAAGAAGGAGATTTGGAGTCTCGTTGTTGATGAACCCATCAGGTTTGGACTAAACGAATTTGGTGCGATAACTGGGTTAAACACAGACCCAATGCCAACATAAAGTTTTGAACCTCCTGAACAATACAGAGCTTTCTGAGATGAGTTGAAGGTGCCGCATGGGATGGGACCCAAGTTAGTTGAACTGATGTCCGCTACAGAGTATTGTCGGCCCTGGAGCTTTGAAAAGCGCAAATGGTTGGGGTCGTTAGTTCTTCAAGCCATTGGTCTTTATGCTCTGCATCATAATTCTAGGATACCCTTTGAAAGTGCAATAAGAGTATTTGTCTCCATGGGGTCGTTCTGCATATGAAGTTCTTGTTAATTCAATTAAGATGTTGAGTCCACACGGAAAGTCATACACCCTCAACGGCATGAAGGATGTTTTATTGGTTTGGGCATATGAATATGTCATTTGCTTCGGAGAGTGTTTCGGGAAATTGATAAGTGACGACGAGATTCCTCTTTTACGATGGGGTGGAAGTCGTACTCGAGCAAGTTTTGATATTGTCTTCTCTCGTGAGATCGAAGAGCATGGAAAGGTAAGGTTTCAGACTGAGTTTTTATCTATTTCTTGGCCGAGTTATGAGTATAAGATGGGTGAGTTATTTAAGTAGCTAGATATTTTTACATTTGGCTGAGTTATGAGATTTACTAAGTTGGGTTTTAGATAGAGACGTTTCGTATTATCTGTATTACGGCTGAGTTATCTAGCTTTTTTTTATTTAGTGACTGATTTGTGATATACTTTTGTAGGTTTGCGTGAGGAATATGGTCATGAAGGAGTCTTTAGAAGAGTTGTTTCCCGAGTGGCCGGATGAAGCAGATGACCCACAACTTGTGAAATTGATAAAAGACCTACATGTTGGTCGCTCTGTTAAAGGTTTTGGAATGTGCAGAGCAATGAGAAGAAGAAAAGAACAAAGGCTTGAGTTTCGGCTGAGGATGAGCCACCAACAAAGAAGCAGCAGAAAGGTAAGAAAAAGGAAGCTGTTGATGTAGAGAAGAATATGAAGAAGGAGAAGGCATAGAGAAAGGGTCCTACCGAGGAGGAAGGTAAGGAAGATAACAAGGCGGCTTTACATAACATAGTCTTTTCTGGATAATATTTCCAGAAAAGTTGACAAGTATGATGATAAATTCAATATGGTTGTGTCGCGGTTAACTACACACGATTCCACCTTGGGAGAGTTCACACGAAACATTGGTAAAGCAGTCAAAAATGCAGTCGATGAGGTTATGAAAGTTTCTACGAAAGGGGGACCCGTCGAAAACAATGATGACCTCTGAGAATTCAGACACCCTCTGTTTCCAGTATCCGCACCGGAGAAGACTCTTCAGCAAAATTCTGTTAACAGTCAACCCCCAGCTAAGACCCATGTTGCTAGTCCAGCCGCAACTAAGACCCAGCCTGCTACTCGAGCCGCAACTAAGAACCCGGTTGCTACTCCAGCCGCAGGTAAGACCCCTATTGGTACTCCAGATGCAGCTAAGACCCCTGCCAAGGCAACCGATCTGAAGCAGCCTGGTCCAATCAACCGCACCGGTTTGAGAGATAAAGCTCCCAAGGCAACTGAGGTTAAAAAGAACTTGGCTGAGGATCTCGATGGTAAAACTCTACCTGATTTCGTTACTGTTTCTCCTGCAAAGGACCCAGTATCTAGACGAGACTTGAGGGTGAAGGCAAAGTAAGGGGCTGATGTACCAAAGAAAGAGGCTGATGTACCAAAGAAAGAGGCTGATGCGAAGATGAAGGAGGAGGAGGTTGTATTAACAAAGAGGGAGATCGCTGCTAAGAAGAAGGAGGAAGCTGCGAGAAAGAGGAAAGAGGCGGCAGAGAAAAGGAAACTGAACGCTGAGTTAAAGAAGAAGGAGGCTGAGATAAAGAAGGAGAAGACTGAGTTAAAGAAGGAGGCTGAGATAATCAGGAGGAACCTGTTGGAAAAAGGTCAGCGCGTCATCGTGCGAATGTAATCAGAGTACCTATTAGGAAAGTGACTCCAGAGGACAGTCACATAAAATATGGGACCGGACTACCCATTAGTAAAGTGACTACAGAGGACTGTTACGTAAAGGATGTGACCGGCTTACCTGAGTTGATTGCCCACAAAATTTTTTTGGAGTCAGACGAGGAGGAAGAGGAAAAGATTAGGTCCGCAAAAATAAAGCAAATTCGAGAGAGAGATGTTAAATTAGGTCCCGATGGGCGTCCGATTGGGCCAGGATCTGCTCCTTCAGGACTTGTTTTTTCCCTACATTGGAGACAATGAGACGACGTGTATGAGGAAGAATGTTGAACCATCACCAGCAATATATGATCCTCGAGCACCTGTTGATCCGGAGAAACTTACTGCACAGAAAGAATTCCTAAAGCAATTCAAGTATGGACCTTTAGAACTTCTGTTGATACATCTAACATCAATCCCTCCATAAACTGATTTGTGTTTAATTGATAGGGTCCAGAAACTACGAAGAACATCTGATGAATACTCGTTCTTCCAAATGCTTGTCGCTCAGAGAAAGCATTGGCCAGTGCTTATATTTGGATGGATGTTTGATAATGTAAGTCAACTTGACGGCTGAGTTGTTTATTATTTACTATTTGATGACTGATTTGTTTAATTTTGATGCTGAGTTTATTAATTACTGGGTGAGTTATATAATATAGATGGCTGAATTAATTTTAGTTGATAGATGGGTTATAATATTGGTGATGGCTGAATTATAGATGTTTTTACCATTCTTTGTACAGCATGTCGCTGCGTATCTTAGAGTCCTCATCCGAAGGTCCACCCAAGATCCCATCCCATTTTGGTCTAAGCGCATTGCGTTTGTTGACATTTGGTTTCAAAATCAATGGATCGTGGATTACAAGATGTTCAGAATGAAACCGAAAGCCTTCAAATTCACTGCCTCAGCGTATGAAGAATTAGTTAACGGCTCCTTTCAGCTGAGATTCCTACTAACTTGAAGTGGATAAAAGATGTGGATCACTTGTACGGAGTTATTAATGTTGGAGGCGATCATTGGGTGGCATATCACGTGGATCTGCTCAAGGGGAAGATTGATTGCTACAATTCAATCACTGGATATGTAACACCCGAAAACGAGACGAAGGTTGTAGTTGCATATAGAGCGCTTACGCAAATTATCCCTGCAATTGTGAATGACCTTGTTCCACATGATTTATGAAAACCTAGCTCGAAGCAGTTTTTGTTGAGAAAGAGGAAAGTCGAAAACGTTCCACAAAACGTCCAGGTCGATGATTGTGGGGTGTATGCATTGAAGTTTATCGAATGTCTAGAATTGGTGTGAATTTTGACGGGATAAACGATGCTAATATTCAAGGTATACGGGTGAAGATGGGAACATAAATTCTTGAAGACGGAAGCTATAAGTCGATTATTGTTCCCATTGCCTAGATAATTAATGTGTCTGAACTCTTATGTATTTCCCTTTCTGATTGCTATGTATTTGACTTTGACTTAAGATTAACTCAGCCTTATCGTTTATTTATCTAGGCAATGTATTGAATTGTTACTCAGCCATACCTTGAACACGACTTTAACCCAACCGTTATGAGGAGAGAACTCTGCCGTAACCTAACCATATACCTCAGCCATACCTCAAACATGCCTAGAAGTCATAAAATTTAATGTAAGCACTCTAAAATTATTAATTAGAGTTAATATGTTCATTATTACTTGACTATTAATCAAATGTGTGCATCCACTTTATTGAATTTACAAGTTGAGAATCGATAATGATGTTGAGGTAAATGTTGTCTTACAATCACTTTAAACAATACATGTAGATAAGATATATGTTGAGAGTGTAATTCATATCTATAACGTAAATCATATACATTGTACTCTGAATAATTGTCTTCACATTCTTATATGTCTCAGTAAACCTTAAGCCATAAATCATCAAGCCTATACCTCAAATCATTAACCCTAGACCCTAAACCCTAAATATAATTCAACATAACTCAGCCATAACGAACTTATAAACCAGCCGTAAATTTTATTTAATCGTGACGTTTAGGTTTTTTCAGCGGGAAAATATAATTCCGGTATTTTTTTCGTTTTCTCTCACGACATTTCGTAGTCCTATTTCTCTCTATATATAGTTCCCCTCATTTAACCCCCTATATGTCCGTCACCACAGTATTTAGAAAAACCTAGCCACATCCGATATGTCTGTTGTTCCTGGTTATACCTCAAAGTTAGATAGCAGTGTCAATGTGATTCTAAGTTCTGGAGATCGGGATAACCTCCCCGTTCTTAACCATGGTCCCGGAATCGTGGTAGACAAAAAGTGTAGTACGTGGTTTAGATTTTTACACGATCTCTCTCTGGCGATCCCTCCGATTCTTGCACAAAGCTGGTTTCATGAGTGGCCAATGTACCGCTTCATTCCCGATCATTTTAAGGAATGATGGTTTCTTGTACTCGCGGTAAGAATGATTTTGTTTCCATCACAGATTTACGAACAGCAGTAACCCTTTCACTATCGTTTTTTTTTTGCTATAGAGACATAACAAATGGGATCGGAGACATAATATGACTGTTGAACACAGTTTAATCTGTTGGCGAAGACGATTTTTCGAACTCAGATGCGCATGATGAGGAAGATTTGGACGCTTGTTGGTGAGAAGCCTGACTGGATGTTACCCGGAGTTTGGCTTGCTCTGATCGATATGTTTGAAGAGTTTGGATCTGATAATTTTGGAATATGAATTACTTTCTACAAGTCCTTTATTTTTTATGACTTATGCAACTCAGCCGTCATGTATAAATACTAGGGTTTGTATGAGTATAAAACTCAGCATGGATGTATATATAACTCAGCCTTTTCGTTATTAATATTCCTATAACTCAGCCATAATGTTTGCATCCATACGTTTTTTGTTTACCTTTTATGGAAGATAATTAATTTGGTTTTCGAAAATATCACTCATGCGTATCCGATTAATAATTAGTCATGTTAAATATGCCTTAATTTTGTTACCGAGAAATGTATATTACCGAAGCAATGATTTATAAGTTATCATATCAAGAAATTTATATTAACGAGAAATGGGATGAGTATATATCACTCATGCATATCCGTATAATAATTACTTATGTTAAATACACCTAAATTCTGATACCAAGAAATTTATATTACACAAGCAATGATTATTAAGCTTTTATGTTTTGTCGAGAAATTTATATTACCCAAGCAATGATTATTGGGTGCGAATAATACCTTGATTAAGTCTACTATTTTAACTAAGAAGTCGTCCTTACGTCAGCCTTTAGTCACCATGTTCCTATAACGCAATATTATAAATCAGACATAAGTTACTAATAACTCTCCCTTAATATTATATAACTCAGCCCTAACATTTCGTATAACCCAGTCGTCAAGTACAGGATAAAGATAAAACATTTTCATACATTAATAAGTTGGGCAGTTGTACATAAAAGCATAGGGAAGAACATCAGAATAATAAGAGAGATTATAGCTACATCTTCACCATTTCGTTGTGTCCGTATTCGCGCTAATCGGTTCAAAATCACGGAAGAATAGAGCAACCTCTTTGATCCAGAAACAGCGGTCACAGCAGTTTTCACCCTTACTTTGTGAAACGTCCAACACCACCCAATCGATGTCGACGACAAGAACACATGGGCAACTAAAGAACGATGGACAAATGAGCATAAGGAACAAGTCCATCCTTACGCAGTAATCTTTGCCATGCCACAAACCCCATCCCCATTTCTGATCTCGAATGAGTTTTCCAACTCTGGCCACTGATTCTCTTGTAAAACGAGCGAAGTACTGCTCACCGCCCCAAAAGATCTTCTGAGTCATTGCGTACACATACATGGCTCGCTCATATCCTGCATCCGCTGCAGCCTTCAAGAGAGAAAGTTCATATTTTTTTGATGTTAAAGGTGTAGAAATACTATACACCCTTCAAATAGAGTGTCCTTGGGTTTCCTTCGTCGTAGCAAGTTTTCAACAACGAAGGAGGCATATGGTGTCCCCAGGGAAACGATAACACATCAAAGAAATGGTAAACACTACGCCAATCAGTTAACGCCTTCATCTCCTTGCACGTAACTATGAGGTTGAAGAAATCTTTGAAGGAGGAGTTAGTGGCCACACGTTCAACCACCAAGGCTTAAACTTCTTCGGGCAGTTCAAGAATCGGGAAAGACTCCATTTTCTGTGAAATCTTTGAGTTTAGTCGGTTAGATGGTGGTTAAAGTGGTTTAGAGATACATTTTTTATTGTGAATAAGTGTATAAATAAGGGGTTGAGAAGAGAATGTCTCTTTAACATAGCGACTGTTCGTTTTATAGGCGGGGATTTAAAACATGCCTTCTCGTTTTTAAAATTAATTATATAAGTCATCCATAGTTAAAGCATAACTCAGTCGACTGAAAAGACATTCAAATCAATAACTCCGCCGTGACAACTCAGCTAGATGAATGGAAAACCCAGTCGACTGAAAAGACATTCCAATTTTGAATTTTTAAAATATTAGATAGGCGTGCTTAATACGACTTAGTTGTAATATCGAGGACGCTATAATTAACCTATATGTAGATGTAAGTAGATACGGTGACGCCAAGTAACTCAGCCATTACTGCCACTTTTCACGAGGATATCAAGGACATTATATTACCGAGGCAATAATTAACTCTAAACGGCGACGTTTATTGCCGAGGCAATACTTAAATCAGTCGTATTTTGGAATTTGTAACCCAACTTTAGTTTCTTACTCATCCCTTACATATACTACTTAGGCAATAATTAACTCAGTCGTTTTTGAAATTTGTAACACAACCTTATTTTTTAACTCAGCCCTCAAGACTAACTTTGGGCGGGAAAATATAACCCAGTTACCGAGGCAGACATTAAACGTCAACGTTTCATTGTTTACTATTATAGTATTGCATTCATATTTGTTCCCAACCAAAAAGAAAAGAAAAATAATGTCTTCCTCATCAAGTTCAGTTTCATCTCGGATGATTTAAGAGGTACGGCGAGACAGTGCTGGTGTGGTGAACCGTCTGAATTACGTACATCGACGTCAACTAAGAATCCAGGAAAATTGTATTATTGTTGTGCAAGAAGGTATCATAAGGTTAGCTTTAGTTCATCTTTTACGTTTTTTTAGTTTGACATAATTATGTGATACTAAGATATGATTATTTTGGTTAAACCAAATGCATCTATTCAAATGGTCTGATGACTGTTTGGTTGAGGAGGTTGATGATCTGATGGTGGTGGTAAGTGACATGAAGAAACACTTGGCGGAGGTAGGTGTTAAGGTTGCTCGTCTGGAGAATACGGCTGAAGGATTAAGGACGGGATCCGAGGTTAGCTGTTTGACGAATGTGGTGGTTTGTGGATTAGTTCTTGCTGTATGTTGCTACTATTATCTAATGTAGTCATGTATTGTAATAACAACTCAGTCTTTAATAATAATAACTCAGCCGAAACTTTTCAATTACTCAGCCTTGTATTTTGAATAACCAGTCGTGTCTTTGCAATACCTCAGCCATAAAGGACAGTAACCCAGCCGTAAATGTTTATTACTTAGACATAACGTCCCTATAACTAAGTCCTTAAATATAAGTAATCTTTTGCTTACACTTAGGCGTTGAAAATATATAACTCAGTCGTATCATTTAAATAACTCAGTCGTTGAAAATATATAACTCAGTCGTTGCAAATATATAACTCAGCCGTAAATTGAAGAAAATAAGTAGTTAAAACATTCATACATTAATTTGATTGTAGTACATAAAGAAAAAGGAACGAACATCAACATAATATATACGCATCTTCACCATAGTCTGGTGTCCCTAAACAAGTTCTTCGATTGAAACTCTCAGAAGAACATCCCCACCTCCTTGATCCAGAAATAGCGGTCACAAATGTTCTCACCCTTACTGTTCTCAATGTGATACAAGAGCCAATCTATGTCCATAACAGGAACACATGGGCAACTGTAGAACGTTGGACCAACGTTTATGATGAACAAGTCCCTCATTAGGAGGAAGTCTTCACCATGCCACATACCCCATCCCCATTTCAGATCTCGAACAAATTTCCCAACTCTGGCCACTGATTCCCTTGTAAAACAAGCGAAGTACTCCTCATCGTTCCAATAAATTTTCCGAGTCATTTCTATACATACACGGCTCGCTCATATCCAGCATCCACTGCAGCCTTCAAGAGAGCAAGTCCTTCATCTTTTCGGTTCCAGATCTAGAAATATTTTACACCCCTCAAATAGAGTGTGCTTGGGTTTCCTTCTTCGTTGCACACTTTCATCAAAGAAGCATGTATACGGAGTTCCCAAGGAAAGGTTAACAGATCGAAGAAATGGTATACCCTACGCCGATAAGTTAACGCCTTCATCGACTTGCACATAACTCTGAGGTTGAAGAAATCTTGGAAGGAGTTAGCGGCCATACGATCAACCACCAAGGCTTGAATTTCTTCATGCAGTTCAAGAATTGGGAAAGACTCCATTTTCTGTGAGTTTTGTTGGTATAGATTGTGGTAAAAGTGATTTAAAGATAAATACATCAGCCACAACTAAGGTCTATAAATAATGGGTTGAAACGGTGTCTTCAACAGAGCGAGACAGAGCGATGTATCGTTTGATTGCCGGGAATTTTAAACAGTACGCTTCTTAATTCGTAATTCATAAATAAGTCAGC
This sequence comes from Moricandia arvensis, assembly GCA_905132765.1. NCBI lineage: Eukaryota > Viridiplantae > Streptophyta > Magnoliopsida > Brassicales > Brassicaceae > Moricandia > Moricandia arvensis. The sequence goes on from CAJHQP010000124.1 coordinate 77,945, forward strand.
CGGAATGAAAACATAATTCAGTCGTTAAGCAATTATAACTCAGCTATATGAACTAAAACCCAGTCGTTAAACAACTATAACTCAGTCGAAATGTTTTATCCCACCATGTTTATTGTTTCCAATTGGGAATTATTTTAAAAACATAAATCAGTTACGCGTGGTAAATACGAGTGAGTTGTCAAATCGATGACGCAATAATTAATCCTACGAATAGGTCTAACTAGATACGGTGACGTCAAAATAACTCAGCCATAACTACCGCGTTTTGAAAATATCAGTTGCCGTGGTGAATAAGCTGTTAAATCGAGGACATTATATTACCGAGTCAATAATTACTTTACAATTAGCATGTTGAATGACCTGTCATTAGAAATGGCGACGTTTTATTTGAAGGTGTTTCATATCAATAACTCAGCTGTTAACTAAAATAGTCAGGTGTTTCGTGTTTCTTAAATCAAACATAAACCAACCTTTAGTAAATATAAATCAGCCTAAACCAAAAAATTCGTACACATAACCTAGCCTTTACTTTCAAGTAATGGCTAACTTCTCCATTTAGTTATTATTTGATGGAAAGACACGAGTGCACTCAACAGTCACATCTGTTGTAGATTAACAGTCACATCCGTTGGAGATAATCATCATTATATACCACCATATCGTCTCCTTCCAGAAACCACTCCTTCTTTCCCAAAAATATTTCTCTGCTAAGTAACGAATCATCATCTATCAATTTTATTCAACAATATGGAACACTACAACATGCTCGCTAAAGTTTCATCAAACCCTAGTCTCAAGTCATGGCGTTTCAGAGTGAAAATACACAGGGTCTACTCTTGGTATTCCTATGTTATCGGTACTGGACCCATCTGGTCTTTCATCCTAGCAGATGAAGCGGTAAGTGTCAAAGCATCATCTCTATATTTTATACTAACATGCAAACTGTAAAAGAGTTGGTCCTTTATCTTTGTTTATGCAGGGAACCAAGATCGAGATGACATTGTATACATCTTGTAATGAAATATTTAAAGGCTTAGAGAAGCAAGAGGGAAAGTGGGTGGAAATCTTTAGGGTAGATGTTAAACAGGCCCACCAAGGATTCTTTTATATTGCTGAAACGTACTAGCATGTTTGTGATGTGTGAATGTTGAATGTTCTTAAGTTTTATGTTTGGTGTTAGTATCACTTCTTAAATATATTTAATAATTGTTATTGTCTTATGACTCAGCCGTAACGCTTACCATAAACCCAGCCATTTAGTGAATTTAATAACTTAATTGTTATAAGTCACGCTTAAAGTAAGAATTAATCAGCCTAACGTTCAATATAAATCAGCTATGAAAAAAAACAAAACTCAGCTTAATGAAACTCATCCGAGAAGAGTAATTTAACCGCGACGTTTCGTTACACTATAAGGAATTTTAGCCACGAAGTAACCCCGTAATATTACAAAAAAATCAGCCAAGAAGTGTCATTTAACCGCGACGTTTCATTGCACTAGAAGGGAATTTTAGCCACGAAGTCACCCAGGTATAATGAAAAAAAACACCCAGCTGTAATACAAAAACAAAACCCAGCCACGAAGTTTTAATTCGGACAAGTTTTCACATTATGCCCACTCTGTCCACAACGAGAACATGTGTGTTGTTTCCTTGGACGTTTGTTTAAGAGTGCAACTTCTAAAGCAGATTTCATCCTATTTTTTAAATAGAGGGAAACACGGTTGGTTGGCCACGATTTCTGGAACTGGTTGTGCAGAATCAACCGGCATGAACGATTGCGCGTATGCGTTCACCAAATAATCCATGTTATAGTAAGGACTGCACAGAGATATACGACAAACATTCATGTGCTCTGCAGCTGCGATTGCATGCACACATGGTATTTTCTCAAGGTCGAAACGCCGGCATGTGCAGTTTCTCCCTTCCAAGTTAACAACATGCAAAGACTCCCTAGAAATTCCATATGTAACTGGAGTGTGATAATCATCAATCTTTTGTACCGTCATCAGTCTTGCGTCAGCAACACGACCCTATTATAAATGTATAAATAAATTGTTACGGCTGAATTATGAAATAATACAGCTGAATAATTAATAAGGCTGATTTATGTGTTGTTACGACTCACTTATGTACAATGTAGGCTGAGTTAAGAAAAGTTAAAGCTGACTTACCTCTAGTAGTTTCTCGACGCCACGCGTAAGCGTGGTTGGTTGCGATCTAGCAGCCTCTCTCCGTTCAGCAAACCATCTGGTCATCATAACTCGTATCGCTTCCAATAGTCGAACAATGTGAAGACCTCTAGCATTTGACAGTGCTCTATTCATTGATTCTGCTATCTTCGTAGTCATCAGATTGTACCTTTCACCCGGGAAATGGACAGGCGCCCACAGTCGGACATCAGCTCTTACCAGGTATCCATGAAGTGCAGGATTAATCGCTTCAATTTCCTCGAACACCGCATTAAAATCAGCCATCCTGAAACATCTTGCTGCTATCCTCACCAGACGAAATACATCTTTTCCTCTGTACTGTGCCAAAATATTCTTGTATAAATGGTATGTGCAAATTCCTCGAGAAGCAAGCGGATACACATTCCCAATTGCTTTCCCTATCGCGTTATGCCTATCCGAGATTATAGCAAGACCCTCGTCATCGGGAAACAAAACTTTTAGTTGCGTAAAAAAAACAGTCCCACGAATCCTTGTTTTTCTATGTCAACCACACCAAAGGCAATTGGAAAAATCAGAAAATTGCCATCTTGAGTTAGGGCTGTGAGAAGCGTCCCTTTGTATTTACCATTAAGAAACGTCCCGTCGACAACCACAACTTTGCGCATGAAAGGAAACCCACTTATGCTCGCACCAAACGCAAGGAACACATACATGAATCTCCCAAACTCATCGATCTGAAGACACGTAATTGTACCCGAATTTGCCCTTCTTATCATGTATAGATACGACGGCAGGTTTTCATACCCAATCTTAGGTGTTCCCTCGATTTCCCTTGCATATTTCAGCGTCCTATGTGATTTCCAATAATCCATCTGCACACATCAAAGCGATACAAACAAGTCAGCCGCATCACATAATTAATTCAGCCAAAAATAAAACTTAAGTCTGCCTTAACGTAAAAGTTACTCGGCCGTAACATTATTATAAGTAAGTCGTACTGTAATAATAAGTCAGCCACAAATATAAATATTAAGTCAGTCGTATCGTTAATCTAAGTCAGCTCAGTCGTTAAAATAACTCAGCCGCATATAAATAAATACATTTACACCAAACTGCTTATTGATGGCTATTCCGACGCTGGAAGGTCGAACGGTCGGACCAACGTCGCCAAGAAAGACCCTGTACAACTGTCCTAAAATATCTGGTGTTGCTTGCCAAGATCGATTATGACGCTCAGTTATAGAACATGTATGCTCCAAATCAAAAATAAAAACATAAAACACCGGGGAATCCCCTTGTAGAGAAGCACAAACTCTCCAGAGACATCCATCAATCCAACACCTAACAATGAGAAGATATGTTCTGCATACGTCTACATGATAATCAAATTTATCTTTCACTGTAAGAAGTTTCAATCGTCTCTCCAAATCGGCTTTAGTGTCGTACCGTTTCCCTACTGTAAGGTCAAGTGCAGACAACTCCAGTCTGATAACATCCGGATTCCCGTTTGATCCGCTCATCGACCAGTTCTGAGTTCTCTTCTTTGGAGGTAGCGACGGTGAACCTTTGTCTTCTACGTGAGACTCACCGTATAAGCTGAAATTATCATCTTCAGACGATGCATCATCAGAGTCGTCGAACATATTAAATCAGCTATTAAATTCATCATCTTCTTCGTTTTGTTTGACTTCTTCATCTTCTCCGCCAACATTCTGTTTTTCTCCTTCCACTTTACTAGAGCAATCATTCTCATCACGTTCGTCCTCCAAACTGAAACCATCATCACCCCCACTGTAATCTTCGAATCTAGATTCCACTTCTGAGCGTTCAACTTCTGAGAGTTCAACTCTTGAGAGTTCAACTTCTGAGTTAAAACTGCCTAACCTTTGACGCTTCTCTCTCGAACCGTCATTTTGATAAACGTTGCCATCCCTTTTCTCCGTAATCTCCACACAGAGACGTAGCTGTTAGATTTTCCTTAGGCTTAGAAAACCTTGTAACTGGCGAGTATTGGAGATAAAAACTGGTGGAGTATCGTGCGCCAGTGTTTTCAGAGTTTTATTCGAGAACATATAGCTCATCTTAATCTCATGATTTGACTCAATCAATTCGTAATCATCGAGTACCGATTTTAAGAGATCGCCCCGTGTTTTTTGCTCATCTATATGAGGAACTCTGCATCCTTTACTGTCTGCTACGAATACATATCTCTTTTTCTTAACCCAGTTACCATAAACAATAATTACGGGATCCCTTATCTCTCAGAGCAGGATGAAGAAGATAGATGAGATGATGAAGAAGATGAAGAAGTTGAAGAAGATGAAGAAGTTCAAAATCGGGAAGTGGTAACGTTTTTTATGACATGGCAACTAAAAACTGATGACATGGATAATGACATGGCAAATCGTTATGTCAGCCAACATATGAACACATAACTCAGCTAGCATACGTCAGCCATAACACAGAACGTATGTCAGCCACAATATGAATGCTATTCTAGTAATTAATTTTTTCCTAATAACCAGCCGTCAATACGCGAGAAAACAATAAGTCATCCATATTGTCACCTAAATCAGTCTTCAAGTGAATGCTATTCTAGTAATTAATCTTTTGCTAATAGGTAAGTCGTAATAGGACTGAAATTTTTGTTAATCCAAATTATTACGGCTGATAAAAGGTAACTCAGCCATAACAAGCTCTCTTAAGTCAGCCGAAAGTTTAGTAACACAGTCGGCCGATGATTATTGAATCAGCATGCGAAAATATAACTCAGTCATTTCTTAACTACATCTCAGCCGTATTTTCAAAAACCCAGCCAGTCGATGTGTAAGTCAGCCGTAACGTGTGTTTCTAAGTCAGTCGAGATCACATAATTCAGCCAGATTTCTGTTAATTAGCCTTCACAGGGGGCTGACTTATAGACGTAAGTCAGCCTTTTTCACAGAAGTCAGTCAGGTTAATTAAATCAGCCACAACGTACAAATAACTCAGTTGTAACGTAGTTTGTAACGCTTTGCGGCTGACTTCATTAATTCGCGTCAGCGAATTCCTATGTGGCGACAGTTTTTGGCTGACGTGGCATGAAAAGTAATGGCATTCTTGTAAATACATTTTTCGCACAACATGATAGAAGGGCATGTTGGGTATTTAAAAAATATCCGTAATAAAAAAAATATTTGTATTGTTCTAGTCTTTTGTACTAAAATGTGTGTTTAATCAGTCAACTTCCCTTTATTTATACCATCCGTAAAAGAGTACATACTGCTTATAGGGGATTTATATAGACGTCCAATTCAGTGGGTACCTTCGAGGGAATTTAAAGCAAATAATACATAATTTTGGACGGAAATGAAAACCCAATTAGGCGTGCAAGCCAACTAGAAAACTTAGGTATAAATTCAAATAAAAAGAAAAGGAAACGAGAGCTGCAAAACAAAACTAATTTTTTGAATAATCTTTGAATTTAAATGCTTTCCTTCTTGACCGGTTTGATTGGTCCTTGAGTCTTGCTAAACGAGCTGATCTTCTATGCTGATGACTAGTCAGTTGTTGTGGACTTGATCAGGAATGATTGGGCAAAGATCTTCACTTGAGGACTTAGTCTTCTCGGCTGGTCGATCATTCTTCAAGCTTGGTTCTTCATTCTTTATACAGCTTGGGTTGTCATCAGCTTGTTTATCAGTTGTTTTAACTTGTCCATGATCAAAAGAAAGCATCATTCTCTCTTTCAACTCATGTTGAATTATATTTTCTTTTTGTCTAGCCATGGGTCCTTTGAACACAATCTGCATTGGCACTTCTTGGACTGCTTCTGGTTGGGTTTTCTGGGTGATCATGTCTTGGATATCTGGCTCAATTAAGTCCGGCTAAGGTTCAGGCTGAATGTACTCATCAGATTCAAAGGAGAAGACTGTAACGAGGTGAGAGTTGGTTAAGGGTGAGACAAGATGTCGAACAGGATGGTCTCGCCATGAGGGCGAGACAAGCCGGGAAGAATTTCTTCTCGCCATGAGCGGAAGACGAGATGTCGGGACGGGATGGTCTCTCCATGAGGGCGAGAAGAGTTAGAAAATTGTTGGTCTCGCCGTGAGGGAGAGATGACGAGACGTGGTGATCGGTCTTGCCATGGGGGCAAGACAAGACGGTCGGGTGGTGGTTTTTCCATGAGGGCAAGACAAGACAGTCAGGTAGTGGTATCGCTGTGAGGGCGAGACGAGTCATCAAGATGGGTTGTCTCACCATGAGGGCAAGACGAGTCATCGAGACATGTAATCTACCATGAGTGCGAGACGAGACATCGAGACGGGTGGTCTAACCATGAGGGCAAGACTCGTTGTTGCAAGATCAGGGGGGTGCGCACTGATTTGGCGGAAGGTGAAGAAATGAAAGCTGGTTGTTCAACACTCTCTTTTAATCCCGATGGATGGATGATGAAATGAACCTGGAAACAAAGGTAAATTCGTGAGAATTTTACCAATGATAATAAACAGAGAAATGATGATATAAGGATGGATATGTTCGGATGGAAGCTGATGGATGGTTGAATGGTTGATGGAATCTTTTCGGCTGGTTATTCAACACTCTCTGTTAAGATCAATGGATGGATGATGGATTGCTGGATAAGGATTGACTCTCTAAATCTGGTGGGTTGATTGACTCTCTCAATCCGGTGGGTTGATTGACTCTCTCAATCTTTGTTCTTCAAGGCTGCTGGATCACACTAACAACCTATAGGACTACGAGCTCAGTAGTTATTTAATGCTTCTCACACTTATAATTCTAAAGAACAGATTTTTATACAATGACACTCTTTGATAGAAACAAAATAACCTTTATAAATTCTTGGTTGATTGAAAGGTACTAATTACAATGGACTAAGATGAGCTTATATTTCGTGGCTCTTGCTAAAGAAAATACAAAAATAAGGAAAGAAATCAAGAATTTAAAAACTAGCCGTTGGAACCTTTTGTGGGATTTTGGCTCCAAGCAAAGAATCTGAGTCTCCTTGAACCTGGACGGCTTTAATGGGTGAGTTAGCATTCTGGGACCTTCTTGATGGATTGTAAAGATCTGATCTCGTGCATAGGCTGATGGCAAAAGAGTTGTTGGAGATTTATTGCAAGAATCTCCAAATAAGGCAAGTATAGCCAAATATAGATCCTCGTGATCCTATGGCTGTTGGTGCATGGTAAGATGATGACATCAACTCTTGATTGGTTGAAATGTTCTTTTGGTAGTCTTGGTTTTATCAGATGGTCTTCTGGTCGGAATTGTTTGGCTGGTAAATGATTAAACCGAAAGATTTTCCAATCTTTCTATAATCTGCTCGGTTTAGCCGGTTTTGGGAAAATCATCATATCTTCTAATTTATGTGGAAATTTTCCTCGTTATGAGATTTTTGGAAACCTAAGAAACCCATATTGAATTCCCTTATTTTTTTTTGTTCAGGCCTCTTCTTCACTGGCTTGAATCGTCTTCTAAAGTCGGATACTCGCAGATTGACGAGCTAGGGAACCTCCACCTTTTAAAACTCATATCTTCATGGTCCGAAAATATTTGAAGATGATTCCAATTTTGGTTGACTCCATGTAGGGTTTGAAATGCATTAAAGTTGATTTCATGGCAAAATTGTCTTGGTTGGAATGATACGCCGTTTTGACTGAACACATATCTTGGTTGGTCCTTTGGTTGGCTGAATAGTGCATCTGGGTGGCCTCTGGTTCAGGTACCATTTCTGGGATTACAACATTCCCTCCCCCTTCAAGAAGTTTTGACCTCGGAGCTGTATAATCTGCACCAAGATAGAGCAAGCCAGGTTTCATTCTCTTTTGAGAGCTTAGAACCTTACCTTAGTATAATTTCGGTTTTGTGATGCATGGTGCATCTGGTTTCTCTTCGTTGAGAATATGTGAAAGGATCACACCTCTTCTATGGTTATGGCCATTTCATATCTTCTGGAGTGGATGGTCATCCAAAATTTTGGTGGCCACGTTTCTGATCTTCCTTGGAGTTGATTCTCCTAGAAACATAAGATTATCCGGTGGGATTTCTATGAAGCTTTCTTCTTTGCAACCTGAAATAATATCAACATTCTCGAGAAAAATCAAGTACATTATATCTGTGTTTGGACACTAATAAACAATATTTGAGAATTACAGACTTACTTTGATAGCTTCCACAAGTTGAAAAATTATTTTCTTCTTTGGACAACTTGTTTTTGTTGGCTGCCTTCATTGCAACTCTTGATATTGGTTTGGATGCCCTTCTCTTTTTCTTATACCTGGATCAAAACTTATGGTCAAAGACAAATGCATGATTTATGCATTATCAAGTGATAAGGACGTTTTAAATTTAGACAAACTTACCTTGCTTACGCTGAATTTGATTGACAATGGTTCAACATTTCTTGGGCCAAGTTTCTGGACAGCATCTGATAACATTATGGCTGGTGCCTCTTCCTTTTGGGTAGTGTACTCCCTGGTTCCTGAACCCATTTCACACTTTCTTGTAAAAGACAAGTGCATTAATCTTGTCATGGGAATATTAAGAACATGCTGGTCCAAAATGAAACCTACCATAGGTTTTGGAATTTGAACAAACCATTGTTAAGTTTTTGGTTTCCACTTGTTATGTGGCTCTTGACTGAATTCATGATCTGGTTCCGTCCTTGGAACTTCAGTAAGCAGACAGCTTTCACCTATGATCCTTTGGTGGGATACTCTTATGACTGGTTTTGCTTCTTTAAGCAACATGGACTACAATGTGTCTTGAATCATCTTCTGGTCCATCACAAGGGTGGCGCCTTGTGGTCTTATCCTTTGAATTCAAGCTCATTTATTCTTGCTTCAACACCCTTTGACAAAGAAAATTCCATTACACAGGAATTTGGAACCAATATATCAGATTGAATAGAACTATCACTCATTGTAGATATTTTGGTTTTCTCTTCTAGTGATATTTCTATCAATGTTGGCTTAGTTGGACAAACTACAGTCAAGTGTCCCCTCTTATGACTTCTATAAAATTTCTGATCTTTTAAATTCGTAGAGTTAGAAAACTTACCTTGATTTGTGGCTTCCTTGTCTTTTGGTTTTGAAGTATCTTTAGTCTTTGCGAGAACAATTGCTTGTTCTGGTTTTTCTTTGGATTTGTCCAACGTGCTAGGCTGGCAAATTTCTTCTTCTTCATTTTCTTTGGGACCTCATCATGTTGGTATTGATCATAGATAACCATGTGCCTCTGGTTTGCTTGAATCTTGTCTTGTTGGATTAGGCTTCTATGGCCTTCTTGTGGCACAACTCTCTTTGCCTCTTTAGACCCACCATTAGAAAATCTGCTTGGGTATTTTCTTCTGGTTTCTTGCGTGGGAGATGTAGTCACATACTTCCTGATCATGACCCATTCAAGATCTTCTCAGTTGGTGACAACCTCCTATGGACTTTTACCTTGTGCATAATCTACTCTTTTCCACCATTTGTATGAACTTCCAGTGAGTTGTTTGATGGTATGGGCTAGTCTATCTTTCATTGGCACACCATGGTATGAAAACCAATCATCCATCGTTCTTTCCCAATCAAGGTATTCATCTTTCAAAGTACTTCCTAAAAAATTATAAATAGAAGGAACTTGGTTAGCATACGAATCTGAATAACTTTGTGAATACCTTTGCTTTTGTGGTATGGCTCTCCATGAAGGGTCTGGTGGTTTGGGCTCACAATTCTCATCTTCAGGTATATCTCCAAATCTTCTTTCTCCATGTAGTGGTCGTTGGCCTTGTGCCTTTTTCCTAGACAGATTTCTTCTTTCTTCTAACCTGGCCATTTGATCTTCCAATTCTCGCATAGCAACCAGTAGTTTTTTTCGAGAAGCCATAAAAGCTTGGTCGTGTTCCTCTCCCATTTATCCCTGAAATCCATCTTGAAGATCAAGTGAAGAAATGGAAATTTCTTGGTCGAACTAGAGAACAATGAAACAATGCAAAAGAACTAAACCGAGAAATGTGCAAGTATGAACCGAAATAGTACAACCCTAAGGCTGCTGGATCACACTAACAACCTATAGGACCACGAGCTCAGTAGTTATCTAATGCTTCTCACACATAGAATTCAAAAGAACATATTTTTATACAAATACACTCTTTGATAAAAACAAAATAACTTTTATAAATTCTTGGTTGATTGAAAGGTACTGATTAAAATAGACTAATATGAGCTTATATGGTCATGGATATTTCTAAAGAAAAGACAAAAATAAGGAAAGAAATCAAGGATCTAAAAACTAGCCGTTGGAGCTTTTTGTAGGATTTTGGCTCCACACAAAGAATCTGAGTCTCCTTGAACCTGGACGACTTTAATGGGTAAGTTAGCTTCCTGGGAAACTTCTTTATGAATTGGAAAGAGGTGATCTCATGCATAGGATGATGGCAAAATACCTGTTGGGGATTTGTTGCAAGAATCTCCAAATAAGGCAAGTGTGACCAAATATAGATCCTCATCATCCTATGGCTGCTGGTGGATCGTAAGATGATGGTATGAACTCTTGATTGGTTGAAATTGTCTTTTAGTAGTCTTGGTTTGATCAGATAGTCTTCTGGTCGGAATATTTTGGATGGTAAATGATCAAATCGAAAGATTGTCCAATCTTTCCATAATCTACTCGGTTTGGCCAGTTTTGAGAAATCATCATATCTTCTAATTTACATGGCCATTTCTCCTCATTATGGGCTTGTTCGAAATATAGGAAACCCATATTGAATTCTCTTATTTCTTTTGGTTCATTCCGCTTCTTCATTGGGCTTGAATCATCTTCTAAACTCGGATACTCGCTAATGGACGGGGTGGGGAACTTCTGGTTTGTAAAATTAATATCTTCTTGGTCCAAATAGATTTTGAGATGATTATAATTTTTATTGACTCCATGTTGAGTTTCAAATGCATGAAAATTAGTTTCATGGAAAATTTTCTCTTGGTTGGAAAGATACGCCATTTGGACTACACAAATATCCTTGTTGATCTTTTGGTTGGCTGAATGGTGCATATAGGCTGCCTCTGGTTCAGGTACCGTTCCTGGGCTTACAACACTAGTTAAAGAGGCATGTGTTCTATTCATTAGGATGAAATGATTCATGCTACGGGTGATCTGGCTATAAGGACGAGACAAGCTGGTCTAGATAGATCAGTCTCGCCACCACGGCGAGACGGCGAGGCAACGCATACTGGTCTCAAACGTGTTTTGTAAAGGAAATATTTTGGCTTGTTATGAGCATAGCACTCTTGGATGTTAATTTTTATATTATATATTTCGATCCAACTGTTAGCCCCCAGCTCGTAAGTTTTGAGCTTGATTCTTGCGAGCTAGTTATACGCGATTAACCGAAATCTACAGCTAGAAATGATTTTTCCTTTTCTCAAAAGATTTTTCGAAGTATTTTTTGTGGAAACCTATTCCATATTCACATTCCTATAAATATTTGACACTCATTCTTCATTAAATCTATACTTTCTCAGCTTTCTAACCTATTTTTATTTTTCGAGAACTTCTCCCAAATTAAGATGCCTTCCTCTAGCGACGAATAGAGAAGCTGTGATGCTGAGATGGGAATTGCCCTTTGTGCGAGTTCGTAAAATTCTCCAGTTCCTCGTGTTGGCCCGGATTCCTATGGCCGAGTTTCTCTCTTTTCGGGACGAGTTGACTCGCCGTGATGCTGAGATGGGGGTTCTCCTCATGTTGGTTTCCCGAACCCTTCCGTCCCAACCAGTGCTTTGGTTCCAGTGCCTGGGTTACCATCTCCCTCCTTCAGTCGTTCCTTCAAGCGGAGAGGTTACCGCGCTTGTGTCAGCCGCTAAATCTAAGGCACAGCCGACGGGTTCATTTATGAATCTGATCTCTGTTACCGATAATGATAAAGCTCATGAATCAATGCATCCTCCTTCAGCCAAGGGAGAGATCATTTTAGGGTTACGAGCTCCCAGCTTCACTCCCAGCGTTATGCTGAAAGGTCGCAAGAGGCCTTTTTCTGATGAGACTAAGAAGAGAAGATGTGTTAAAGGTGTTTAGGTCGGGACTTCACTCTTGGGAACGTCTGATACCGCAGCACCGTGCCAAATTTTGTTTAAACAATTATTTTCATCATCATAAGAGTGTGTGTGTCCGTGAACAACAAGGCGATGTAGTCATCAAACTTGGTTTCATCCTCGACTACTGCAACAGACCCAAATTGCTACTCTTTCATCTTGAGACAGTCTGACTTCCATTGTACATTCTCTTTGCAATAGTTGGAAATATCAGTTAGCTTAGGACCAATTGGGAACGACTCCTATCTTTCTAAGTACTTTTATTCACATGTCCCTTCACACCCCTGACAAACAATCATGATGCTTGATTATCTGTTCCTGAGCTGGATTCCTTATGGCGAAATTCCCGACTATGAAGCCCCAACCTAACTTCTTCCAGTTTCACTGTATCGACTGTCTTCATCCTTCACCTTAACATGGATGTTATGCATCTCCAGCAATGTTGATTTTAACTTGTATAGATGGTCACAATGCTCAATACCTTCTTGCATACGCAAGGCGAAAAGGTGTTGCTCCAGAAGTATCTTGTTCGTCAAAGATTTTGTAATGTACAAACTCTCCAACTTCTTCCTCAAACTAGCAGTGGTTTTCTCATTTGACACTTCGATGATAATATTGTCTGCTAGTCACAAGAAAATTGTTGAGAATGACTTCTCTTCTAGAGCCTCCAAAACAGCAGCATTAGATTCCTTCCTTGACAACGGTCCCAGAGGCCTTTTCGCTTCAACAATGCCTGCATCTTACTCTGCCAAAGAGTGAAGCTATTTTTCCCCATCAAACTTGTCGATCTTTGCGTTTATCCTGGTTTTCTTCTAACCAGATCACAAACCCAATGCTATGATACCAGTTTGTTGTAACGGACGTGAGAAGAAACAGATGGATAAACTATGTAACTACGACACATGTATTTAACGTCGTTCACCAACTTGGCTACGTCCACGGGAAAAGAAAGATCTTATCATTCTAGGCTATATTGAGCTTACAGAGGGCACGTTTAGGGTTACTTCAAATACACGATATATATATATATATATATTACGTGCTCATGGGCCTAAGCCCACAATTAGATGTAATACCCATAACAAACTTGATGCAACACTTAATGCAACCAAATTTGTATGATGTACATAATGCAGCATCCATCGCCAGATTCAACATCCAGAATGAAGACACATCAACACTCTCCACTGACGATATGGGCCACGCAGAGAAAGCACTAACATACCTTAAATCCTCTGGCTTTAAGTTGGAATGGCTGGAGCGCAGACTGGAGGAATTAAAGAAATGAAGGACAAAGAGGAAGAACTAAATCAAGACTCTAAAGTTTTTTAAAGAAAAGTACTCAAACATAGAAGCTCTGTTGGAGAAAAAGAAAGAACATATGAAGGACTTAAAGCAGAAATGCTCACAGTAGAAAAAGAAAAGGCAAAATTTTTGGCCACAAGAGTTCTTCCTCAATTGTTGTTTGATTATGTTTGATTGCCTTTGGTTGGCATTTTGGCTATGTTTGTTATAGTATTGTATGTTCGTCTGAGTCTAGGATTCAAGTATCAACATTAGAGAGGTATCTTTGGGCTATACAAACTTGTTGGAACTAATTTTTACAAACCTAACTGGTACAGCTTTGGATAGGAAGACCTCGTCCCAATCATACTTGAGGGATGATGGGTAGATCCTTGATCCTAAGAAGCTCCAGGACGTTGGGTGATCTTCACCATAGAGCTATGGACTGCTCTAGAGTTATTTAGTGACTCCTCATACACATGATAACCCTGCATGTCACAAAGAAATATTGTTCCACGTGAATAAGGATTTGAGGTCCCCGAAGGGATGAGTTTGACAAGCCAAAAGCTTAGAATTTATTAAAAGAATGAGTAGGCTAATATATGTGTTGCTTTTGGCTTTATAAAGACAAGACGGAAAACCCTAACTAGAAAATTTTATCATAACCCTTACAGGAAAACTAAAACGAAATTCTAAGCTAAAAAGCCCTAATCATTTTCCTAGTGGGTTTAAAAAAAACTCAAATAGTACTCCTAGTTGGTTTACTTAAATAATAAAAGCCCAAATACACCTCCTATTCGGTTTACTTAAATAGGAAAAACCCAAATACACTAAGCAGTACAATTCGACCAAATAAAGTCCATGGTGGCCTATCCTTGCTCCTTATAACCTGATAAGGCCCCTTCTCAGCCAATAAGACCTTAGGCATGTCCATTTTAAGGCCCATCTCGTCCTTGATGTACTCCTAGTTCAGTTTGCAAACAAAGAGTTCCTTCTTGATCCATAGAACACTTTGCTCAATTGACCTCTGATGCAAACACCATCTTTGTCCATTCTCTATGTGTTTCTTTCTATCTAGACGTCTCTCCTGATTGATATCATGTAATCCATGCTGATGCAATGTTTGACCAAGTACAGCAAAGGCTTCACCATGAGTTACCTTTGTCTCCTCTCTGTCCATTATCTCTTTGATCAGATCATTAGATTGTGTCTTGATCAATCTCCTACCTGCTTCATAGTTGATCTTCAATCCCTAAAATTGAGGCTGGTCAGGATTGCACCATCCCCCCCCCTCCTTTAAAAAGATTTGTCCTCAAATCCGAACCATCTAATACAAACACATTCATATCCTGATCCTTATATATTGCTTTGCCTATAAAGACTCTTAGCACACAAGACATCTCAGAACGTAATGCTGGCTCTTAATGACTGACTAAGAACCTTCTTCCACACTCTGTTGGACTCACTAATCCCATATGGTTGAGAATAAGCAGATTCCAGCCATCTCTCAACCCAATTCCATCCAAACTCAATGTGAATCGATTGACATGATTCACTTGATCAGGAGGTCGTGTACAATAATCCCCATACTTACTCTTAAGTCTAGGACCATCCCTTGCCTCTCTTTGGTCATCCCTGGTCTTTCCACACTTGCCCACAAGCCAACTCAAGTCATATTGTAAAGTGAAGAACTCGATTTTGAAGTTGTCTTTTCTGGACACCCTTTCTTGCACCATTGATGGCATGTGATACAAGTCCTCCCTAGACCTAATATAAGCATGAGTCAAGTGTTTTCTTGGTCTAGGATGATGAGGCCAAAGCTGCAAGTCTTTAAGTAGCTGATGCAATTCGGACTTGTTCTCTTTTAACTTGCCATTGCTGCTGATTTGAGCTACATTACCCTCTCCTCCTTTAAAAGGATTTGACCTCAAATCCTGCTATTTGAGGTCTATTTAGCTTTGGATAAATGTCCCCAGAAGCTAGGAGCATGCTCGCGTCTTTCAACGTGAACACCAAAAAAAACGAATTCCGTTATTCGTGCATACTCTGCTCTGTTGTTTCTCTTTGCAACAGAATGTTGTTATTGCTCTTAAACTCACATAGCTTTCCTCTTGGTTCAAAAATAAAGTTGTGCAGCTTCTTGACAAGATTTCAGTGATCCATGAGACTAAATCTAACACAAGCAAGAGACCTGCTCAGTGAATAGTCAGAAGCAAATCTAATGAATCCACCTTGTTCAATCAAAGTCTCAAATGACTCCTTATGAACTACAAGCGCCGCATCAAGTTTTCCTTCTTTTTTTAGCCTCGGTTAGGGAAAGAATATGACTACACAAAGCTACTGGTACGTGTTCCTGCTGTTGTTGAATAATTGAATGGTCTCCTTGACAAGGAGATTTTAGCATTGATTAAATCTCAGGTATCTTCACAGGTTTCTTCTCAGCCGTTTGTGAGCATGGCTTAGAAGTTTCTTGTTTTCCAGACTGTGTGTTGTTGATAGCTCAGGAACTAACTGCATGTTTTCTTTTTCTCCTAGTCGTGCTAGTGATTATTGCCCAAATTTATCCAAAGCAAGTAGATTGGTTTTCTTGGACGTTTATAATCTCCACCTCTGCTGTTTGCCTTGATTCTTCATGATTTGGTTGAAGATCTCAGATGCTAGGTCATCCAATTGTTTTTCACTAAATATCAAAGTCTGGCCAGCTTGTTGTTTACAATTATCTTCCTGATTTCTGTGAGAAAACATTAAACATTGCTGGATTGTTGATAGATTTTGTGCTCCTAAGTTAAGAACTTCAAACCTAACCCCCCCCCCCAAGTGGCTCTGATGCCAAATGGTGCAGTCTTGGATAGGAAGACCTCGTCCCAATCACACTTGATGGATGATGGGTGTACCCTTGATACTTTGGAGCTCCAGAACGTTAGTTGTTCTTCACAATAGAGCTATGGACTGCTCTAGAGTTATTTAGCGACTCCTCGGACACAAGATAACCCTGCTTCATGTATAGGATGAATCACGGAAGCTCACGCTACCTAGTGTGACCAAGGACCTTGTTCAACACGTGAAAAATGAAGGGAAGTGCCCAATGGACGTCTTTTATGAAGCCAAAAGCTCTTGTTTTATTAAATGAAAGTGTAAGTTATAATATGTGTTGCTTTTGGCTTTATAAAGACAAGAAGAAAACACTAATTAGAAAACCTTATCATAACTCTTAAAGAAAAATCTAAACAAAATTATATGCTAAAAAGCCCTCATCCTATTCCTAATGGGTTTAGAAATCCCAAATACTACTCGTAGTTGGTTTACTTAAATAAGAAAAGCCCAAATACACTAAACAATACAATTCAACTAAATATGCCCATGGTGGCCTATCCTTTCTCTTTATAGGCTCATAAGGCCCTTTATCAGCCAATAACACCTTAGGCACGTCCATGTTAAGGTCCAGATCGTCTTTGATATACTCATGGTCCAGTTTGCAAACAAAGAGTTCTTTCTTGATCCATAGAACAATCTGCTCCATTGAACTCTGATGCAAACGCCATCTTTGTCCATTCTCTATGTTTTTCTTGCTATTTGGACCTATCTCATGATTGATCTCATGTAATCCATGCTGATGCAATGTCTGACCAAAAATAACAAAGGCTGCACCATGAGTAACCTTTGTCTCCTCTCTGTCCATTATCTCTTTCATAAGATCATTAAAACTTCTATACAGCCCATTAGATTGTGTCTTGAGCACTCTCCTAGCTGCTTCATAGCTAATCTTCAAATCCCTAAGGTTGAGGCTGGTCAGGATTGCACCACTAACGGCCGGGTAAAATGAGTATGTCTGAATATGATTTTAATAAGCATAATAAGCCGAGTAAAAATATAATCTAATATAAAGTAAATGTTGTCTTTATATAGAGAAACACCATCACATTTTTCAAGCCCATGGTCCGAGTAAAATGTTGAAATTCTCTTTGAAGAAGTCTTTATTAAATTGATAACTAAGCTAGGTCTATTTGGTAACAAATGACTTAAGATAAGTAAATTTGGTGACTACGCTATCTTAGTGACTCATTTAAATTAACTTAGTGACTAATATAAATTAACTTAGTGACAAATGACTAAGCTAAGCTATGTAACTTGGTGACTAACCAAAATAACTTAGTGACAAAAAGATAATGCTTCGTCAACATAGTAACAACATTCTAAATTGCTTTATGACTAAGTTTTGAGAATCACTCCTATAAATAGACATCTTACCTCTCCATTAACACTCACACAATCATACATAACAACCTTATAAAAATATTAGCTTCCACATACAAAGTTGCAATACCTGAAGTCTTTCAAAGTAACTCGAGAGAGTATAGCAAGGTGTTAAGTTTGCAGATCTGTTGAAGGTGATATAAAGTTGTCTCACATGGTTTTATCCTAGGACTCAAAAATTTTACATAAATCATCTCACCTACGGGCGTTTATTGAATTACAGAAAGAGATCAAATATGGACTCCACATATTCGTCTATCTCTTTAACGGTTTTCAAAAGTCTAAGAGTCTTATTTATCTTTTCCATCTCGTTTTGTTTTGTAATTTTTCAATATGGATTCTCGCCCTTAACAATCTTAAATCAAAAAATGACTTCATGATTACCACTTGAATCGGACTCTATATCATGAACAATATTTCTAAAATCATTTTATAAACGGTTTTATAAAATATTTAAATAGGTCCAAAATGGTTTTTTCTCTTTAGCTTTTCGACACAATGTTTTGCAATAATAGACTAATCATATTTTGAAAATGATTTACGCGCTATTCTCTAAAAGGTTCGTTATCTCATTTTTTAAACGAAAATAGCCTCTTTTTTTTTGATGACCCGGATATCCGGATCCCCGTAGGAACCCGACTAGCGCCATCCACCGCCCCCACAATCTGAGCCACTAAGGGCCCGGAGAGTTTTTACGGCAGCGGCGGCTTCCCGGAGGTCCGGGGGGGCATGTTAAATCCCCGGTGGCCAACACGGATCGAACCTGCGGGGAGCGTATTGGATTTTCTTCCTCAACTACCACTAGGCCAACCCGTGTTGGTTAACAAAAATAGCCTTTCATATAGTATTTTGTTGAATTCTGAACCACGACTATTAAACGGTCAAGAACGCCTTTTTATGTTTCCGAGAATGACTATTAAAAGTTCAAGAAAGATTAAAGCTATTTTGCGAATGATCACCATCAGTTTAAATTGCTTACTTGAATTGAGTTCACGTTACATATTATTGTTAGTGGCTTATGAACAAAATCAAAATTGACTAAGGTCAATGGAGGGGGGGAGGGGGCGATGGTTCAACCAGTGAGTTGACAACCCAATAAGGAATGGTCAACCACTTGGAACACAACCTTTAAAAGTTTTGGTTGTACTTAGCAACATAGGCGGAATTTGATAGAACGAAACTCTGAATTTATAGATAAATCTATAGAAACATTGTGTCCAAATAATTACAATATATTTCATTGAATAGATCTATAAATCAAACGATTGAAGACTGCACTAAAATGATAACTAAATATTTTTATTATACCAATATGACCAGTAATATGATAACCCTAGTTGGGAATGGTCATCCACTTGGATCACTTTTTCTATACCTAGTAAAATCACTACATCCACTTGCATGTATGCCTATTTATTTGACATAATAGGACTATATTTAAACTGCTATTTTTTCTAAAAACTATATCTCATACGCAAAGGTTGTAAGCCATAAGACTTGATTGCCAATTTCGAGAAAAGTTTACAAATCACAATGCATATGGTCTTCACAATTGTGAACATAATGTGAAAGTGACTGAGCAAAAGAAGTAGATAAACTTAGAAACCCAAGGAGGAATTGAGGAAAAAAATCTAAAGTTTTAATGGATAATGAAAACATGCATGATTATGAGTTATCTCATTAGATGTGAAGAGAGTGTCGCTTACCACATATACACCGGAAAGAGACATATAAGCTTGGGTAATGTACATTTGAAAGTATGGGGGTTCTTCACAAAATTTCCAGTACTAACTCCTAAAATGAGGACATTCTAAGTAAAAGTCGATGAACTACTCCTAAAAAGGTCAGAAATTAAACCTGAAAACTGTGATATCAAAAATCAGCTGACCAACTTATGAATATTTACCAAAGGTTTCATATGAGATTAAGTTTTGAAATCCTTGTAGGGAATGAGTTTATTTCCTATGAATAAAATGATGTTTGGGTAGAAACTCAAACAACATAATTAGAGATCCCAAGAAGTTGGCTCAAAGGCAAAGTTTAACCAAACAATATCTGATAAAAGCCCTGAAACCTACTCATATCCCATATGATAATCAGTTCTCAAGATTCTAAAAATCGGTCTAGGCGCATGTTTAGTCGGCAAATCCCCTCTAACCAAAAAGATTTTCTTAAAATCTGATTTATACGACTTAAACCGGTTTAAAAGTTGGTTTAAACCGTTAAAATATTCTAAAATAGTTTAAACCAGTTTAAACTGATTTAAATTAGTATAAATATGTTAAATTAAGTAATAATGTTAGTAAAAATTCACAAATTTGTTTAATTTCTTTTATTTTGTATATCTAATTTTGATAATTCATCAAAATAAATTTATGATTAAACCTTAAAATAAAATATATTCTATAAATGTATAATGTATATAAAATAAATCAATAATTTGTTAACTCTTAGTCCGTGCCTAGGCCCCAAATAATCTGCCTAGGAACTAGTTCTCTACAAGGTGCCTAGTTACCGCCTACAATATTTTGAACATTGATTCTTCATGTATTTCAGGTTAAAGATTGGCTTTAAAAGAGATAAGAACATAACCTTAATATACATGGACATAAAGTATTACAAAGTTATTTATGTGTATATGATAGGTGTACCTGTTAATCATCCATTTCTAAGATGATGAAGTTCAGCCTATACAATCTAACGTCACTCATTAAAACAAGGAAAAGTTCATGACCAAAACGAAACCAATAGAGAACTTAAATCTACAAGAAATGCAGCTGTGCATATATGGTTGCTTGGTTTACATAAAATTGGAGAGTTCAGGACATCATATTCACCACCTAAAAAGTAAATCCGACAGATACGAACGAATAGCTCAAGGTTGGAAAATTTCGTCTGTCGAGTCTTAGTTAAGTTTGGGCAGTCGAGTATGTCGAGTTTTCATGTGTTGAAATTAATTCTATATTTTATCCAAAGAGAAATAATTTTATTCTTGTTGGGGATTGTTGAAAGCACTGTTTACAACCTTAACGGCCCAGAAGAAAATGAGTATATGTGAATAGAAATTTACAAGCTTAATAAGTTGGGTAAAAAACTAATTTAATGTGAGTAAATGTTGTAATTTATATGGAGAAAGACCACCATTGCAAGTCTATGAGCCAAGTAAAACGATGAATAAAATAAATCTATTTGGTGATAAATGGCTTAAGCTTAAATAAAATTGACCATTATATTATCTTAGTGACTAATATAAATCAACTTAGTGACAAATAGCTAAGAGGTAAATAACAAATAGCTAAAAACACTTGGTGACTAACTAAGATAACTTAGGAATAAATGTCTACATTATAGTTAACACTCACTCACTCATAAATAACAATCTGTTATGAAGAACCTTATAAGGCGTAACATGAGATATAATAACTACTGCCCACGTTGTGGAGAACCTGAAGAATCTGTTACCCATACAATTTTTGAATGTTCGTCAGCTCTCCAAGCTTGGTGCTTATCAGCGACACCAACAAGTCATGACATCTTCCCTCTCCTGAGCATTTATGCTAATATGGATTACCTCTTCTGGAAGAAAAACAACATTGTTGAACCAGAATTAGATAGGGATCCTTATCTTTGGATAATCAGGTACATCTAGAAGGCAAGAAATGATAAACTCTTTAAAGAAATAGATAGAGATCTATTGGAACTAGTTCGCTATGCGGAAAGTGAGTGTCAAGCATGGTTCAAAGCTAATGAGAAAGAACCATTAGCCCCACAAGGTCATAGTGTTGAGGATCATTAAGTCTTAAGCTTGAGGAATATATGCATGATAGATGGATCATGGACACCTACAACACAATTTAGTGGATGTGGGTGAGTCTGGATTGATAGAATGGGAAAGATTGAACTTATGGGTACACAGAATTGCAATCCCCGAGATCAGCTCTGCTTATTGAGTTGGAAGAGCTAGGCTGGACGATGGAGAATATGCTTCAGCATTCGACTTGTCAGAGCTTTGGTACGGATTGTTTGGATTTAATCAACATGCTTAATAAACCTCCATGCTTGGCTAGGATTTACAACATAGCTTAAGAAGATAGAGACACTAAATATATGTTTCCCGGACTTCAAGATTACCCATGTTCCAAGATCGCAAAACCAGATTTCAGATTCTTTAGCTAGGTCTGCTAGGTCTTTCCATAAAACTCTCTCTTTTATTGGTTTTTCTATTTCGGTCTAGTTACCTAGACCACCTCTAGTTTGAGCAATAAAACAATTTTTAGACGGTAAAAAAAATAATAACAATCTTTAAAAAAATATTAGCTTCCACATACAAAGTTTCAACAATACCTTATGTCTTTCAAAGTAAATGTTGAGAGTATAGCATGAATGTTAAGTTTGCAAAAAATTTTTGGAAGATGCAAAATAATCTCATGTGGTTTTATTCTAGAATTTAAAAGTCGTATAGAAACCGTCTTACCTACCGATAATTTATTGAGTCAAAAAATGCTCAGATGTCAACTTCATATATTCTTCTATTTTCTTAACGGTTTCCAAACGTTTTTACAGTTTGAAATTATTTTTTAAATCACGGTTTGTTTTTAAATTTTTCAAACTGGAATCTCGCGTCCTAACAAAACATTTATCGGAATTGGAATTTCCCACGTTTTGTAAAGAACTAATCGTTTTGGTTAAGCGCGCTCAGTAGTATTTTGTAAGCATGCAGCATTAATGAATATAAGTATCAACAATTATGTGTTAATCTGTTTCATATCGGCTTTTTCTTTCTAACGATTTCATACTATTGGTCTATTTTCTTTTTACTATTATTTGTTTACTAAATATAACAAATGATGTGTCCGTAAACAAGAATATATCTGAAATTAAATTAAAAATAAACAGTTTGTCAAATATATGCGCTTCTTATACAAATCATTTAAACAAGAAGATCAACTCAACGAAGAAAAAAAAACAAAAAACAATCAAATCCTTACAAGATAATAACAAACTACTATTCTATTCAACAATAATATCTAACCCCCAAAACTTAAGGAACGAGAGAACCGGGCTTCAAATCCTCAAAATGAAAAAAAGCTAACAAACAGAAAGAAATTCTTATCTTTTTCCCAGCCGAGTTCACTTCTATATAAACCTTGTCTTCCCATATACTTAAACCGATATACAAAGAAAACAACAAACAATAACTTAGAACTTTCAAAGAATATCAATAATGAAGCAGTCTCTTCCCGTTTTAATACTTCTACTATCATCATCCTATGCACCCATCTATGCCCGCAACAAACCTCAGCCGGCAAAAGCTCCCTCTTCAGCAGCAACTCCGGCGCCAGGACCGTCAAATTCTGATTGCTCTAGCGTTATATATGACATGATGGATTGTCTCTCATACCTTACCCCCGGATCAAATGATACTAAGCCCACGAAAGTTTGCTGTGGTGGAATCCTATCTGTTCTACAATATAACCCTAAGTGTGTGTGCATCGGCTTAGAGAGTAGCAAAAATATGGGAATTGCAGTAAATAACACTAGAGCGCTTTCCATGCCTACAATTTGCAAGCTTCCCATTGTTGCTCCTCATTGTAGTGAGTACTAAGTAAAGTTTTTTCGTAGTATTTTCATTGTATCGAAGTTAAAAAAATTTATTACTGGTGTAGCGATGCTGGACGCGGAGACACCGGCTGCATCTACTCCGGGTATGCCTCTAAGTACGTGTTGAGTTAGTTTGGCCTTTTTACTTTGATAAGTAACATTGAAGGCTTTTCTGTTTTCAATTTTTCATTTTCTTTGTTGTCTTACCGATTGATTAACAAAATATATTGTATTAAAATAGTGTGGTATTTTTAGCAAATTGACTAAATTTTCTGGTGAACTAAATCTGTTTGATTTTTTTAGTAAGGATGATTAGGATTTTTTTTTCTGACATCGGATGATTAGGATTATAAGAGTAAATTATTGGTATTTCCAAAATAATTAAAAGTAAACTACCCTTTTGATGTGTTATACTTTTTATCTTTAAAATGTTATACTTTTTAATTATATATTTTGTATTATACTTGTAATCAAAACTGAATATTGGTAAGAAAAAAAAGTGAAACTGAAATGAAATGCACTTTTCATTTTGAAAAACAAAGGTCTTCTTTCAACATTTTTATTTTGCTTATATCATATTGTATGTTAAGAAATATAATGTATAATTAATAATATCGATGCAGTTTCTGTTTCTCCATCGGCTGGAACACCTATGACCTCACCATCTTCGGTAGAGTCACCAACATCTTCACCATCTTTGGCTGACTCGCCTGTCATGACTGCACCGTCTCCCTCAAGTTCTGGAACCAACCACGTCTCAGTTTCAACATTGACCCTCATTGCTGTTATAGTTTCTTCTGTAACGTACGTTTCGCTTGTTTCTACTTAATTAGAACTTTATCCATTTATATATTTTTTCTACTTAGTTGGACATTTTATGAATGTGATTTACAGACTGGATGTATTTCTTTTATATCGCGCAATCTATTTGGATTTTTCTTTGAATCAATTTAAATTTATGTTTAAATTATATACATCCTAAATGTTGTGTCTCTTAGTAGCATACCTTCTCGAGAGACATCGGGTAAGGGGATCCCCTATCTTATTTCCTCTTCACCATTTTGATGGAAGGGTTTAATTATAGTTAAGAGCAGTCCACATGTATCACACCTACTCTTTGCACACGATACTATGTTCTTCTTTAAAATAGACGTCCTGCAATGTGTTGAGTCATCCATTCTATTCGGTAACAAAGTACCAAAAAACACTAAAGCGGAATTAAAGGAAATTCTAGGCATTGTAAAAGAAGGCAGCACCCGATTTTATCTTGGACTGCCTGAGAAAATTGATGTCAGCAAGAAACAACTTTTTTGCCTTTATTCAAGACCCACTAAACACCCACATAAATTTCTGGTATGCGAAATTCCTCTCGAAAGAAGGAAATGAAATTTGTTGGGTCAAAATCGATCATGGCAAAATCAACGACTAAAATTTTCCGAAAATTGTGCCATAAGCAAATATAAGGTGAAAAATGTCAGAGAAATTATCAGCATAAGCCAAACATATTTACGTAAGGATACAAGAATAAACTTCGTATATTTCATCCCGAACAAGGAATAAAAGAATTTATATTCAAATATTAAATGATCTGAAAAACTATCTGGCGGAAGGTTTTTGCAAGAATTGACGAATTTTACAAAACAGTGTTCCGTTTTTGTCAAAACGGTCACGACAGAACCGATGTCTAAAAGTTATCGCAGAAACGTTATCTCTCTTTTGAGTAAAAAGAAAGCAAGAAATCGTCGTATATGAACTCTTCATCGCCCAACCCGTCTCGTTCCGGCCAATGAGTCAAGGCGTACAATCGAAGAAACAGCCGCATCACCTCCAAGTCTAGACGCCCGTGGGCGACTAGACACGCAACGTTTAGTCGCCCACGGGCGAGTAGGCCCATGACGAAGTCTAAGCACCCATGGGCGACTAGATCCATGATGAAGCCTACTCACCCATGGGAGATTAGACTCACTGACAAGTCTAGTCGCCCATGGGCAACTAGACACGTAGCGAGTAGTGGCCCATGGGAGACTAGATGCACCCCATGTCTAGTCACCCATGGGAGACTAGACACGTACAAACATCTAGTCGTCCAAGGTCGACTAGACCGTATCCTCTTCATCACTCCCTCCTTTGAACCTTGACTAGGTTATTTCTTGTTTTGTCTCGTGGAGTTTCCGTTGAAGTTTTGATAAAAATCCCAAAGACTTGGTTTCTCGTAAAATTTCGATTTAATCGTATAAAACGATAATGATTAAGTTAAACACCAATTTTATCTCGACTATACTATTGGTTTCTTATTTTGCGGAGCGAGTATTGGGTATACATACGAAGAACGATTTCACCAAAAGAAATTGTAAAAATCGCTTAAATCGCGAAATGACCTGAAAGGGTCTAAAACGCGATAAAAGCCCACTTACGGTTTTAGACGAGGATGAGCCCGATTATAGTAACGGTCTACCGGATATCCCCAGAAGATAAATGAAAAAGAAGATAATTGTCATGTTCCAAGATAATTATGGAAAATCGAGAAGATAAGGAAGATTTTCACGGAAGGATAAACTCAAATTGGGGGCAGAAAAGAAATAAGACCGACCTTGAAGACCTATATAAGAGAAGCAAGGGAGAGAGACGCACACACAAGAAATTCTTAGATAAAAACTTAGGACTTAGGAACCTTAGGCCTCATTCTCGACATGGTTGGTTTTCCGTGTCTTGCACTCGATTACTAGACGAACTCGCAAAGGAAGTCCGATCTCTTGTTTAAACTCTTATGTACATATGATGGACAATGTAACCTGAACAGATTTCCATAAAATTGTTTTAACTTCCTCACTAACTTTTCTCCAATCATCAAATGTGACAGGTACATGTTCCCGCTCTAATGGACCTAGTTATGAAGACAACTTAACTGATCCTAAACCAACAGGATCTCTCATATCATTGAAATCAACTCTTTCTCGAAATTTTTGATCTTTTGTGATGTGCTTCATCTTCATTGGTCTTTAATGCTTTCGCTTAGGTTGAGCTGGATTCTCATTGTCTTCATTCAATTCCATCTCACCTTCTACATGTTCCTGCTCATCTGCCTTTTCAGCCTCTTCAGCCACTTCAGGCTGTTCAGGCACTTCAGGATCTTCAGCTTATCCAGGCTCTTGAGGCTCTTCAGCCTATCAAGGCTCTTGAGGCTCTTTCTGCTCTTTCTGCTCGTCGCCCTTTCCAGTCTCTTCTTCCTTTTCAGTCTCTTGCTGCGCGTTGGCCTCCTAAGTTTGTTCAGACTGTTAACTAT
Organism: Moricandia arvensis; assembly: GCA_905132765.1. Taxonomy (NCBI): domain Eukaryota; kingdom Viridiplantae; phylum Streptophyta; class Magnoliopsida; order Brassicales; family Brassicaceae; genus Moricandia; species Moricandia arvensis. The sequence continues at coordinate 104,613 of CAJHQP010000124.1, forward strand.
GTGCATGCTCTTGAGGACGTGGTTGGCTATATGTAGTACACACCAATTCCACTTCGTCATCTTTCTTCTTACTCACTTTCCTTGTCACTTTCTTCATGACCTTCTTCGTTACCTTCTTCTTGACCTCTTCATGTCTTTATTCGTTTCCTTCTTTGGACGGACCATATTAATTCACCTGAAACAAATAACACTTTCATTAATTTCAAAAATATAGAATAACTACTATGCATGTTGCAGAAGAGAAAACATAATGGAGAAGCAGCATAAATCACACAATGCACACAACATAGAACACATAATGGACACAGAAAACACGTGAAGACATAAATCACACATATATGCCTTCACAATCAGCTCGGACATTATGAGATTCATTTATCTCAACATCCATATCAACAGTTGATGGCAATGGTCCAATATCTAGGTTGACTTCTTCTTCTTCATTGTGTCTTCTTGATGGACCTCTTAGAACAACATACCAGTTGAATGTATGATCCTCTCTAGAATAAAAGCCTTGTCTGCCCTGAGAAGCTAATATGTATGGATCCCTATTAAGTGGCTACTGATGTCTTGCATATTTCCATGTTTTTGTCCATCCATTTACATGCATTTTGATCATGTAGACTAGGATTTAGTCATTTCTAGGTTGCATTTTGCACACATGACTTCTTATCAGGTTCTGGAGTATTCCTTGGAGTTCTTGAAGAGGGTTGGAGGCTTTTGGAGCCAAAAAGGAGAGCTAAAGGTGATCATAGGACAAGCAGAGCTGGAGCTACATGCCATAGCGACCTCATGATGTTGCTCCCATCCAGAGCGACCTCCACAGCGAGGTAGGAGAGTCGCTCGGCGTCGTGTCATCCTCAAGCAGGTGGAAGGCCCTGGAGCAACCTCACCCCAGCGATCACACCAGGTCGCTCCCAACTGGAGTGACCTCCAGAGCGACAGCAGTTGGTCGCTCGGCCTTCGAGACGCGAAGTGGAGCACTCGCAGCGACCCCTCCGGAGCGATGTCACCAGGTCGCTGCGTGTTCTTGCTCAGACGAAACTCAACTTATTTTAGGGACCTTTTGGTCATTTTGTTTCATGTTTTACACTTGCAAAACCTAAGTTTAAGTACAACTTGTAGCCTACCAGGCAGGGAATCTTTGGTTCTGGGAGAAAACACAAAAACCTCTTGGAAAAGTTCATTTCTATGAATCATTCTTCATTGTTCTTGTGATCTTGTTTATCTCTTTGCATTATCTACTTATCTTAACATGAGTAAGCTTGAATCCAATATGGGTTTGAGAGGAATCATGAAGATTAGTGAGTAATCCACCTTTGAATTCATGGGATAGGGAGATTAAGGGTGATTAGGCTAGAACTAGGATGTTTAGTGTAGATTTCTCTTACTCCTTGCTAGTAGAGTATTCTTAATGCATCCTTTGAGTTGGCCTCTCAAGGGTTGAGCTTTAGGCATTTCCCACCTCACAAGGTGATCGATGAAATGCCTGAGTCAACTCTCCTAAGCTTTTAGTATACTTTACTAGGGACACTTGTTATTAAAGGTGTTAAAATGGCTAGTAGACTTATTCTTAATGATTACTTTCATAATATTCAACCGAAGACATTTGATGCTTGAGTTATGTTAGTAAATGAACATTCATCTAGACATAGAGCTTGTTTAGAATCGTGTCTAGGCTTAAGGTTAATAGTTTAATTGATCACTCGCCATCTTTAGTTCGAATCTTGATCACCCAAGGTCTAATCCCTATGCCCATGTGTTCTCTTTTCTCTTTATCGAAGAAGTTATTTTAGTTAACGCCTTTCGTATTAGTAGTTATAGTTCAAAATCTCCCTCTATTCGATTGCACTTAGATTAAGTGAGTACTTGCATTCTCGGTGCTTTTATATCTCTCAGAACTGGTTCGACAATCTTTTATACTACAACATTTGTCTTAGGAGCCTTGAAAACTCTTAACATCAAATTGGCGTCGTTGCCAAATTCTGAGTAGATTTAAACATTGAGATTTAGTCACTTGCTTGAGACTAAGTCATTTTCCTTTTATTTTGTTACTGATTCTTCATCTTCATCTCTCTTTTGATTTCAGGTCTATGAACTTGAGGAGCAAAGGCACAACAAACCTTGTTCCAAGAGTTCCAGATATCCAGGTGTTTGAAAGATAGATAGTAAGACAGAGAAAACAAGCAGAGCAACAAGCTCAACAACAGAGGTTAGATACTGACATGGCTGATCCACCGCAAGGAGTACAACCCACCTGTTCACCCACCGCGCCCAGCTCGCCCCATTGGTACCTATGACCGCCCAAACCTTCATGGCAATAGGTTGGGAATCCGAGCACCAGCTGTGGAAGCCAACAACTTTGAGGTCAAACCAGGACTTCTCAACGTGATCGAAAACAACAAGTATCATGGCTTGCCTGTAGAAGACCCATTTGATCACTTGGACAAGTTTGACAGCTACTGTGGGTTATCAAAAATCAATGGTGTGTCTGAGGATGCCTTCAAGCTCAAGCTATTCCCTTTCTCTTTGGGGGACAAGGCACGTCAGTGGGAGAAGTCTCTACCTAGTGACTCCATCACCACTTGGGATGACTGCAAGAGAGCATTCTTGGAGAAATTCTTCTCTACCTCAAGAACTGCTAAGCTGAGAAATGAAATCTCCAGTTTCCAACAGAAGAACTTGGAAGGATTCAGTGAAGCCTGGGAGAGATTCAAAAGCTACCAAGCTCAATGCCCACACCATGGATTCCCTAAAGAGAGCTTGCTGAGTACATTCTACAGGGGTACTCTTCCTAAATACAGAGCAAGATTAGATACTGCTAGCAATGGGTTTTTCTTGGGAAGATCTGAGGAAGATGCAGAGGAGCTGGTAGACAACATGGTGAAGAGTGACGCAGTCAACAGTGGAGACTACGACAGAAGCAGTAGAGGTGATGACAAGCATACAAGGAAGGAGCTAAAGGCCCTCCAAGATAAGATTGACATACTCATTGCAGAAAAGACTACTCAAGAGCAGCTGAACGTTTTTGGTAACACTTCAAACCAAGAACCACATGCTGTGACCAATGAGGTTGATGGAATAGAGGGCCAGGAAGAGTTGTGTTTCATTAACAACAATGGTAGTTGGTACAAGAAGGAACCCAATTTTCACTACAACAACTACCCACAAGGAGGATACCAGCAGAGGAACAACCAGCAAGGCAACTATCAGCCTCAGCAAAACCCACCTCCTGGCTTCACCAACAAGGGAAACCAACCTTCTCAACAACAAGCTAACACTTCTACATCTACTCCTCAGGAAACCAGAACTGATGCTCTACTGAAACAGATTTTGGAGTCTCAGACTAGAAGTGAAAAACACGTTGGTTATGAGCTGAAGAACCTTCACGCCAAGATTGATGGGAGTTACAATGAACTCAACAACAAATTTCGGGCTTTGGAGAACCAGTTTTCTTCAATAACTTCCACCTCTAAGCGCCCAGGGAAAGACCATTGCAATGTTGTCATCTCTGCTGCTACCTCTGAGACTGAACTGAATGATCATGACAAAGAGGTAGATGAGATTGAAAAACTCCTCTATGAATCTGAACTTGTGCAGGATGAGAGCCAGATTGTAGCCAAGGCTGACGCTCAGGTTGTAGAGAGGGTTGAGGAAAAGGTTGTGCAGCCAGTTGGAGTCAGAGCTGAGATATCTCCTTTTGACAAGCTCCCATTTCCAAAGAGGGTCATCACTAAAGCTCAAAAGAAGGTGATCTCCAAGTTCAGAAAAGACTTGAGTGATGTTGGAGTTAAACTTCCAGAGCTTAATACAATGCAAGAGGCCTATGTTCAAATGATGCTCATCAAGGACATTCTAGATCACAAAGAAGAAGTAGCAGAGCTTCTAAACATCTCTACATCATTGATTGATCGACAAGTCCCTCCAAAGTCTCTCCCTAAGCTAAAGTCACAAGGGAATTTCACACTGTCTTGCTCCCTTGGTAAAATCACCATGAATGATGCTCTTGTGGATAGTGGTGCCAATGTCAATGTGATCTCAATGGAAATGGTGAAAAGTCTTGGTATTGAAAGCATGGAGCCAAACACATCTTCTCTCATGTTTGGGGATTCATCTTCTACAACCCCCATTGGCCTCATCAAAGACTTCCCTTTGAAGATTGGAGAATGCACAATCCCTATAGACCTCACAGTCCTCAAGATGGCAACTGAGAAGAGAGTTCCTTTGATCCTTGGCACTCCATTCCTCACAACAGTGGGAGCATGTATTGACTTCCCAAACAAGAAGATCACACTACTCAATGTGAACAAGGCTGTCTCTTACCCAATTCAGTCTCCAATGGATGTTGAGTATTGTGGAACAATCACTTGTGAAGACACATGCATTGAGAAGACCCAAGCTGAAGTGGTTGTAACTGAGAAAAAATATCTTGCTGGCAAGTCTTCACAAGAGTTGTGTGTAGAGCACTTGGAAAGTGCTCAAAAGGAGGGGGTGAGTGGAGAAACAAAGGCTGCTCATGACAAGAAGAAGATAGTGAAAGAATCTCAACCCCCACCTCTTGACAAGATGCCACACACCCTCACTCTCCACCCAATGAAGCTCAAGGATGGAGCCATTGAGTACAAGATCAAGTGCAAGGGAAGGTCTAAGCCATTCTCTAGTGCAAGAACCACCATCACTCTTGAAGGTGGGAAGGACCCTCCTTCTCACTAACTCCAAGTAAGTGCACCCTTACCTTTGTAAATATTTAGTTCATTCATCTTCTATCTCTCTCTTCATCTCTCTTCCAAGTTTACTCTCACACAAGGGACTGTGTGAAGTAAGTTTGGGGGAGATTCTACTGTCTCACATTGTGTTTTGTTCTGTTCTCTTGTCATGAGTCTCATGCATTGCATTGCATTGTACATACACATATGCATAGAAAAAACAAAAACAAAAAAATTGAAAATTTTGAAACAATAAAAAAAAAACAATCATGTAGGTTGCATCACTTGCATTTCTAAGAGAGTCTAGAGCATATAGCTTGCATTCACTTGCATTGGGAGCAATTATTTTGAAACACCTTGTAAAGAACACTTCTCAAGATCTCAAAGTGACACCCTAGTTAGACATATCAAGTAGCTTAAGCATCTCTTGAAAGCCTTGCACGTTTCGAGCCTTAAAAACTCTTTCTGAAACATGTTTGCTTGCTTGAAATTGACATTGTTCTTGAAACCAGCTCCAATCTGAAATTTGGCTTAATGAACTTAATATCTCTTGCATATGGGCACTTGCATACTTGATCATGTATCTCATACACATTTGGGCTATCTTATTCCATTTTACCACTCTGTTGTTAGCCCAAATGCTACTCCACCCCCTTGAACCCAAGCCATTCTTTTGAGACCAAGCATTTAATTTGCATGAGTGAGGCCTCTTTCGATAGCTTGTCATGTGCAAAATCTTGAGAGTATTGGAGGCGACATAGGATTGTTCTCATCTCTTGCTAGCATAGGAACCTGTTTTGAGCTAGCATCTAGGATGGTGAGTGGGTACGTGCTCTTAAGTTGATATTTTGGGGAAAGAAGAAAGCCATTAGGGACCAAAAGAAATGAAAAGAAGCTCTAGATTGTGTTAAAAGAAACCCTCCCCTATAAAAAAGAGAAAAACAAAGAAATAAGTTTGGGGGAGGAGATGTGTAAAGAAGAAAAGTTAGAGCTAAAGAATAAAAAGAGTGTGAAGAGTCTCTAGTTTGTTGCGTAAAAAAAAAAAAAGAGAAACCTGTTCATTGGTGAGTGATGTGAGCAAAGGTTATTTGGGGCCATGGGATGAAGAAGAAGGGTTAGAACTTGTGATCACTTAGGAAAAGGGTAGAATGATGAGAATAAGACTATGTATGCATGAGTTGCCTCTAGTCTTAGATAAATTTTGCATAATGATCAAGCTCCTTGTTCTTGAGTGATAGCCACTAAAAAAATGATGATGCATTTGAGCCCTCCTTTTCATTCTCATTAGACCATTCGCTTGCCTAGCCAAATGATTGAGATCATGTGCCCATTTGTGAGAATTCACCTTGTGTGTGTGTGTGTGAACTAATGTGAGAGCTGGTTTAAAGAGCTTGTAAATTGAAGAGTTTTGCACCTTGCTTAAGGGCATAAGAGTGTATTGATAGGCCTAGAGAAACTAGAGTGTAATAAGAGAGTGTGCTCATGCTATTTTCTATGTCTCTTTAGGATGTCAAGTTGAGTGTTTAGATGTGTTTCTTTTGGTTATGAGCTCCCACCATCCAACCATTCTCCATATGAGTTCTAGAAAGTTCACTTGTGGACAAGTAAAGGACAAGTTTGGGGGAGTTGATGTCTTGCATATTTCCATGTTTTTGTCCATCCATTTACATGCATTTTGATCATGTAGACTAGGATTTAGTCATTTCTAGGTTGCATTTTGCACACATGACTTCTTATCAGGTTCTGGAGTATTCCTTGGAGTTCTTGAAGAGGGTTGGAGGCTTTTGGAGCCAAAAAGGAGAGCTAAAGGTGATCATAGGACAAGCAGAGCTGGAGCTACATGCCATAGCGACCTCATGATGTTGCTCCCATCCAGAGCGACCTCCACAGCGAGGTAGGAGAGTCGCTCGGCGTCGTGTCATCCTCAAGCAGGTGGAAGGCCCTGGAGCAACCTCACCCCAGCGATCACACCAGGTCGCTCCCAACTGGAGTGACCTCCAGAGCGACAGCAGTTGGTCGCTCGGCCTTCGAGACGCGAAGTGGAGCACTCGCAGCGACCCCTCCGGAGCGATGTCACCAGGTCGCTGCGTGTTCTTGCTCAGACGAAACTCAACTTATTTTAGGGACCTTTTGGTCATTTTGTTTCATGTTTTACACTTGCAAAACCTAAGTTTAAGTACAACTTGTAGCCTACCAGGCAGGGAATCTTTGGTTCTGGGAGAAAACACAAAAACCTCTTGGAAAAGTTCATTTCTATGAATCATTCTTCATTGTTCTTGTGATCTTGTTTATCTCTTTGCATTATCTACTTATCTTAACATGATTAAGCTTGAATCCAATATGGGTTTGAGAGGAATCATGAAGATTAGTGAGTAATCCACCTTTGAATTCACGGGATAGGGAGATTAAGGGTGATTAGGCTAGAACTAGGATGTTTAGTGTAGATTTCTCTTACTCCTTGCTAGTAGAGTATTCTTAATGCATCCTTTGATTTGGCCTCTCAAGGGTTGAGCTTTAGGCATTTCCCACCTCACAAGGTGATCGATGAAATGCCTGAGTCAACTCTCCTAAGCTTTTAGTATACTTTACCAGGGACACTTGTTGTTAAAGGTGTTAAAATGGCTAGTAGACTTATTCTTAATGATTACTTTCATAATATTCAACCGAAGACATTTGATGCTTGAGTTATGTTAGTAAATGAACATTCATCTAGACATAGAACTTGTTTAAAATCGTGTCTAGGCTTAAGGTTAATATTTTAATTGATCACTCGCCATCTTTAGTTCGAATCTTGATCACCCAAGGTCTAATCCCTATGCCCATGAGTTCTCTTTTCTCTTTATCGAAGAAGTTATTTTAGTTAACGCCATTCGTATTAGTAGTTATAGTTCAAAACCTCCCTCTATTCGATTGCACTTAGATTAAGTGAGTACTTGCATTCTCGGTGCTTTTATATCTCTCAGAACTGGTTCGACAATCTTTTATACTACAACATTTGTCTTAGGAGCCTTGAAAACTCTTAACATCAGCTACCGATAATGGACGTCCCTTTAAGATTGATTGGCTCTCATAATCAGTATTTCTATCTAATTTGTCTTCTACACTTTACCAGGGACACTTGTTGTTAAAGGTGTTAAAATGGCTAGTAGACTTATTCTTAATGATTACTTTCATAATATTCAACCGAAGACATTTGATGCTTGAGTTATGTTAGTAAATGAACATTCATCTAGACATAGAGCTTGTTTAGAATCGTGTCTAGGCTTAAGGTTAATAGTTTAATTGATCACTCGCCATCTTTAGTTCGAATCTTGATCACCCAAGGTCTAATCCCTATGCCCATGAGTTCTCTTTTCTCTTTATCGAAGAAGTTATTTTAGTTAACGCCTTTTGTATTAGTAGTTATAGTTCAAAACCTCCCTCTATTCGATTGCACTTAGATTAAGTGAGTACTTGCATTCTCGGTGCTTTTATATCTCTCAGAACTGGTTCGACAATCTTTTATACTACAACATTTGTCTTAGGAGCCTTGAAAACTCTTAACATCAGCTACCGATAATGGACATCCCTTTAAGATTGATTGGCTCTCATAATCAGTATTCCTATCTAATTTGTCCTCTACACTTGTTGTCTTTTTAAGAAACTCATTACATAACTGCATGCACTTTTCTGCTAGGTAGGACTCAACAATACATCCCTCAGGCCTCACAGTGTTTCTAACGAGGTCTTTCAATATTTCATGTGCCTTCACAAAGTACAAACATTTAGTTAACTTTCAAAAAGAAGACACTTAAATATGATATTGAGTAGAAGTTATCTCTCGAAGGGATACATCCAACGAAAGTGGACTTGACCACATAGTCTAGCTTTCCTAGATGAACCATAAGATGAACTATCATGCCAAAGAAATTGTGAGGAATGAATCTCTCAAACATGCATAGTGTTTCTACAATTTGAACTTCCGTTACTGAAATCTGCTCCATATCGATAACACACTGACACAAGCGGGTGAAGAATGCACACATGCATAGTATTTCTAGTCTAGGTTCTTTTGGTAATAACCCTCTAATTGTAATTGGGAGTAGCTGTTTCATCAGCACATGGTAGTCATGTGATTTGAGACCTGATACCTTGGAATCTTCTAATGAAACGTCCCTTAATACGTTTGAGCAGTATTAATCAGGTCCTTTAAAATCAAAAAGCCGCTTAAAAAGACTTTCTTATCAGCTTTGAACAAAGACCAAGGTGCTGCGGGCAAGTAAGTTTGTTTTCCTTTGGTGCTGGGGTGCAGAGCCTTCCTAATACCAAGATGTTCTAGATCATTATGAGTATAGAGTCCATACTTTGATTTCCCACAATGCAGTAACGTTGAGACAATGCTATTTGCCACATTTACCTCTATATGCATGACGTCCAAGTTATGCCTTACGAGGATTTCCTATTAAAATCACAACAAAAGAAACAACCAAATTAAGATAAATCTTACTTGATCTATATTCAAAAAGCTGAATGTAATCAAAGAAAATCCACCGCATTGTATATATAACCATAGATTCAATACATTGTACTTTAAGTAATATCATATTGATCCTATACAATACAAGACCTAATAGACTCGAACACCACTCACACCCCTTGGCCGCCTGTCTTGTGTCAACCTGGACCATCTTTAGTACGTGCCACATTCGATGAGGCATAAGCAATCTAAACATTGCTTAGTGATATGAATCATTCCGCCTACATGGTTAGTCTCGAAATTATATCTCTAACATGAACATAATCCTTAGTCATTTAATTCCAACGACCTCATGGACTCAAAAGATTGTACTAGACACTCGGCCTCATGGTCTCGGTCCGCTAGGCATGCATCGCTCCCAAGGGAAAGGCCTTGGTGAGTCTTACCTGTCGGATTCCTTTACCACTCGCCTAGGAACTAGTAAAAACGATCGGCCCTTTAGCCTTGACCAGGACATACAACCATACTCAGGTTCAATAGGCATATAGCTGATTTCAGTAATCTACATGAATGCACCAAACAATAGGTAATACACTCGGCTTACTCACCTTGTGTACCGAACATGCAACCATCAAACATTTAACCACACAATCCTAAACCAACCCGAAATTCATGACAATGAACATGCCAAACACAAACCTTCTTTCTAACCCTATGTCATCGCACTCACCTTAGCTGATTAGAGAGAAAAGAAGAAGAGAAGAAATCGTAAACTCTAAAGGCACCCTTTCAGTCCTTTTCCTAATTCTGACCAACCATCTCACTAGACAGTCACACCAGACCACCCGAGCACTCGCCTAACCGGATCGACCACTCGGCCCCAACCATTTTTCGGTTTAACCTCCTCTCTCTCTCTCTCACGATTTTAAAGTGATTTTGGGAAAAAGGAACTTATGCCTTAAGTGGTATTGGTGATATATTGATCAAAGAACACATGGACTCTTACCCAGTCAGTATCTGAACACACATGCAGTCTTCTCAATACTTAAAAGAACTCTCTCAAATAAGAGTATAGAATTTTTACTTGAGAATCGTATCCACATGGGTTGTCGATCACACAATAGACTACTAGTTTCCAGTTAAGCTAAGTCAAGAATATTAAAGTAATAAACAAAGCAAAATTATAGATTGGTTTGGTGGTATTAGAAGAAAGCGGTAGATCTACGGATTTATCAATAAATGGATTCAAACAAAAATCAAGGACTCTAAGGGTTTTACAGTTTCAGTTATAAAAATCGAGCTCTATAGTAAGTTATCTACTCTCGCTGCGAAAAATTTCGAATGCCTAACTATAACCAAGTTCTAACTCTCGCTACCAACTCGATGAATCAAACAAGCAGTATACAAGATTCTATTATTTCAATTAAATCCTATACCAACTCTCGCAGCAAATAAATATCCAATCCATCAGGCATAAAGTTCTATTAAATGATTGCATTCTCATGCCTCTTTATTGGCTTATAACCCTAGGTTCTAGCTAGATATGTAACGCCCTCAGTCCTGCATAGGACAAGGCGGACGGTATATGGACAAGCGTAGTTGAGGTTCAGAACAAACCATCAACCAGGAAACTCCATAGGCGTAATAAATAAGTCGAGTTAGAAGCTTGGGTAGTTTCGATAACCTAAATCAGGTTTCTGTTTAGCTCAAAGTAGTATTAGGAAGCTGAGGTAAGCTCAGAGTAGTATTAGGCAGCTGAGGGCAGCTCAGTGTAGTGTTAGGCAGCTGAGGGCAGCTCAGTGTAGTGTTAAGCAGCTGAGGGCAGCTCAGTGTAGTATTAAGCAGCTGAGGATGGCTCAGTATAGTGTTAGGCAACTGAGGTTATCTCAGTGTAGTGTAGTCAGATTGCGCTAGCTAGCTGACCAGCTCGGCCAGCTCAATCATCTAAGGTGGTTGTGGGAACCGAAATTCACATTGTCGATTTTAGTGAACGGAGGAAAGCAAAAAAACCCTAATTTCCTTGAGGTTTGGATTCTCTGCAAGAACCAATGACTTTCAAAATTATTGGATTTTTCTTTTCTGAAACAATATTACTTTTCTAATTTTAAAATATTAATTACTTTTTTATCAAAAGAGTTCAATAATATTTAAAATTTATTATTTAGGTCTTCAATTTTATGTTTTCTTCGTGGGCGTGTTGAAAAAGCGACGGCGGTGATAGTACTTTATGAAAATTCTAACAAGTGTGTTAATAGGGAGAATTTTCTGAATATTCATATTTGGAATCAAAATATCTATCAATGATTTTGACATTATTAAGTGTTAAACATCTATTCCCCTATTGGGCCGGTTATACCCTTAGCTTTTACAAGTAGTCGGTTAAAATGGAGAGAGTGAACGACGTCTTTGTCTGTAGTTGTAGACAAGAGTTACAGACAAGTAAATACAATCATGTGACTGAATAAAGCCCACGCCAACATACTATATAGGATAGTAAAATTTTAAATAGTATGGTATACGTTAATGTATGTTTGTGAGTTGTTTGTATACGTAGGTTATTGGATAATGTTGGGATTCAAGTGGTTACTTATATGTTTTTGGATGTAGTAGATGACATCCACTTTCCAATTATTTACCACGAACATATTCATTATAAGCTCTATTGACATTGAAATTCTGATTTTATTTTGTAATATAAAAACATTTTTGTTCTATTTGATAATGTTAGAATATTAGTAATTAACACTGCATTTTTATATAAAAAATAGAATACTCTGCCAAGTTGAAATAGTTTAAGCTCATATTTCATTTATATATCCACTCAACCCATAAATACTAATATCAAACCTAATTTCTAAATACTAAATCCTAAACACTAGTCATTAAACCCAAACACAAATATAAACCATAAAATATATTTATAATATTTTAGATATAATTAAAACTGAAAATAAATTTTTATATTTTTTACTATTAAACTATACTATACAAAAATGCAAATAAAACAGACTTGTGAAGTCTACGCAGAAGTGAAACGGATGATTAAATTGTTACGGCCATTTGAATGACATAAATTTGTGATATCTAAGACAAAATGACTGGTAAGAAAATTATTAAACTTGAAGATATAACAAACTGTTATATTTCAAGGAAATAATATAAAAATATGTGAAGAATAGAATACAACATCTAAAATAGAATGGTAACCTTACATAAATAGCTACACTAAATAACATATACTATACTATAACTTTATTTCACTGAATAAACTATAGTCACAAGACCATATTCTTCATTTTCTTTCTCTTTTCCAGGCACTGTGACACTCATTTGTTGCCTCACTATCATTATATCTTATCAACTCATAATGGCAAAGGAAAAAGTGATTGCATCATCGTATACTGTCGAAGAGTCATCTTCTTCAACACTTCTCTTTTCCTAATATGTCACCAGTCCGCTGTCATTATTCTTCACCACCAACCACCAGATCTAATAACAACAGAAGCCACCATTGATTCAACAATAGATCGAGTATGTGTTATATGGTTCAAAATCGAAAACAAAGTAAGAAAACATAGATATAGTTGCAAGAACCAGTGATCTGAGGGAAAGAGAAAAAGAGAAATGAAAGATAAGAGAGCAAATAGAAAACGGTTGCATCAATAGTTTTTATTTTTTGACAAAGAACGGCTATTGTATTATTCAAACTTGAGGTGGTATGGGTAACCAGACTGGAATAGAACTATAATATCCCGAGTTGTGATATGTGGAAAAGCTTAAGAGAATTGATTTGGCTACCTATGTCACCAAAGTTGACTTACCTTTTCCGTCACACATCCATTAAGAATTCCATGTTGAAATGTGCTTGGGATGGAGTAGTGAAAGGATGGGTGACCTATCGAGAAGTGATTCGCGATATCGTGCGAGTGAGGCCAAAACACGGGAAAAGGTCGGGTGGTGATTGCAGGATCAGTAAACAATGATTTAGAGCCTTGGAAAATTTACGCACCGACCGTTGGAATGGGATGGGGCCCACGAGCCGAGAGAGCGGGCGTGGATGACCCATTAGTTGTGGGCGGTCGGGGCGTTACAAGTGATATCAGAGCTGGTTAGCCATCTGGGTTCTGACACAAGAGGCGTCGTGAGACCTGTCATGGGGTGCAACGAGGACGTTGTGTTCTTTGATTGGGGGTGAATGGAAACATCCCGAGTTGTGATATATGGAAAAGCTTAAGAGAATTGATTTGGCTACCTGTGTCACCAAAGTTGACTTACCTTTTCGGTCACACATCTGTTTAGAACTCCAGGGTTAAGCGGCCTAGGCTGAAGTAGTGAAAGGATAGGTGACCTATCGGGAAGTGATTCGAGATACCGTGCGAATGAGGCCAAAACACGGAGAAAGTTCGAGTGGTGATTGCAGGATCAGTAACAATGATTTCGAGCCTTGGAAAATTTATGCACGGACCGTTGGAACGGGATGGGGCCCATGGGCCGAAAGAGCTGGTGTGGGTGGACCATTAGCCGTGGGCGTTCGGGGCGTTACAAGAACAACCAATAAAACAAGGTTCTCAATGAAAAGACCTCGCAGTCCTAGCTACAGAGTCTGAAATTCCGATTGGGCTCTTGGGATGTGAGAGATCCTGAACGGCGGAAAACATATATATAGTATGCGTATCGCCTGTAATTATGTTGCAAAACTTGGCCATGCATAAGGCTCCTTTATAATCGCAATCAGATTCTTGCAATCCGTCCCAAAGCTCTGACATGTCGAATGATGGAGCATACTCTCCATTTCCCATTGCAATGCTTCCATTTCTAAGTCCAAGGCAGTTTCTCACCGTCTGAAATTTCGCGTCCCCATAAGCTAACTCTCCCTAGTTGTCCTTCAAGTCCATGAACCATTGATGTTGTCACCAGCAGCTGAACCTGAGGTCCAACCCTCAACTCAACTGATCAAGGCGCCAACCATGATATATGTGCCAAACAATGTAATATCTTACAAACCAGGAGGGTTTTCACCATGAAACAAAATTTTAATGAATTAAAAAATCCACAAGCTTTCACCTCCAAGTGGAACAATCCAAATATCCATCCGGACCAGAGAGTTATGGATTTTACAAAATAGAGGTTTTCCAACCCATCCATGTGCGAGTATCCGATTCAGAAGTTGTTTCAAGCCCAATGGATAAACGTTCCGACCCAAAAGACTCATGGAATTCAAGATGAACCTCTTATGTTTTCAAAAATCCCAGAATGGGGAGAAATGGTAACGGAATTATAAAGTTATTATCCATTTTCCTAAACCGGGCCAACTAGCTCTGCAATTGCTTAATTTGGAGTCTCACCGGTTCAATCTTAGTCAAACAGAAAAATGGTGACCAGGAGAGGTTTATAACCATATGGGAAGTATATCCAATGATCCAGGAGGAGTAGAAGAGTTAGTACCATGGACCAGAAAGCATAGGATCAGGAGGATCTTTTTGTGGCCACACTTACCTTATTTGGAGTCTCAAGCATTCAAACTCCAACAGATATATTCCTTTCAGTTTATGCACGCGTTCAGCACCCTCCAACGCATTCAGAAGGTTCCCAGGATGCTCTCATATTCTCTTAAACCTTCCAGATTCAAAGAGACTCAAGCCAAGACAAAATCCCAAAGATATCTCTCCAACGGCTACATTTCGATCATGATCAGCACCATTTAAGCCGTTTGTTTATTTTTGTTTCCTTTAGCTTCATAAGAACGTTTGGGTTTGTACCCAGGTTGTGCCCTATATAAGCAGACCCATTTTTACATTTTAGATTCACCTTTCAACCAATAAAATCATACATAAGTATTTTCAGCCAATGAGTGTTCTTTGAGTTATTCTTTAGTTTCTAAGTGTGACAAACATTAGGAGACTATAGAGATCGTGGTTCATAGGTTCCTTGAGAGATTTAGAAGCCTTAAGGCACAGATTGAGAGAGTCCATCATCACCATCAGATTGAGAGATTCAATCAACTATCCAGCATATTCATCCATCAACCATCATCCATCATCAATCTTCTATCGATCAAACCACTTCATCCTTCATATCTTTTAGTTTTTGTTATTATTTTCACTTCATAAACTGATTGTTTCTTTTTTTACAGGTTATTCTGGACAGAAAGGGACAGCAAGTCGGCCACTTTCACTATCCTTCCATCCGATCTTAACCTCTAACGATTAGATCGAACCATTGACCATCCAACCCATCAGCTTCTGATCATGTATCATTTGGTATCAGAGCTTTAAGAGCTCTTGACCTAGGTTTTAACAATCATTTCTAGCATTTTAAGTTTTCATTCTTCTTAGTTTGCATTTTATAAACCCAAAAACCCATAAAAATTGCATTTGTTTCAAGTTTTTCATTTCTGCCATTTTTGTGTTCATGATAAAAAAAACTAAAGAGAAGAAGTTTAGTAGTTTGATCAACGAATTTCTTTGAAAATACTAGTGTAGTTGTTTGCATTCATTCCCCTCAGCTCTCCTTGCCGTATTTGTTTAGTTCATTGCATAATTTCCTTTTTTTTGGTATATTTGCATTTTAAGAAAAAGTTTGTCTATCTAAATTCAAAAACCAAAATAAATTTTTATTTTCTCTTGTTTTTCCTATACATATTTCGTGCTATCTTTGATATAATTTTTTTAAAAAAAAAACGGAGTTAATTTTCCATTTGTTTCAGAAATTTCAAAAAATAAAACAAAAAAATACCAAGTTTCCATTTTTCCTTTATTCTTCTTTCCTTCTGATTGTTAATGCATGAATTTATTCCTATTTTCTCTGTTTTTGCAAGGTAAACATTAAGAAAAGAGACAGGAAATGCCATGGAAGATTACTCAGAAGAAGAAGATTCTTATGATTCAAGCCAAGACTCTTACATGAGTGAAACCGACCCAGCATGGTCCAGTGAGGAAGATGGCTGTCATAGGTTATGTTCTAGTGATGATTACTCTTGTTCAGAGTATGGAGATGACCCTGACGACCCTGGTGAAGCCTGTCCTGAACCTAAGCCACCAGACCACTATCAAAACAACCCAAGGTTGTACAAGGAAGAAGTTGGCCAAGGAAACAAATCATGGAGCAGTGACACTGATTCATAAATCAGTATGGAAGAGGTTGAAGTTGAAAGCTGTCTTGAAAAAACAGAATATTGGGATCATGAAGCTGATGAAGAAACTCAGTCCCAACTTGAGGCCAGAGAAGATACATGGGAGAATCAAACCCATCCTGGCACTGACCAAGATGACATTCCAAGGTGTGGTGGCACCAACTCTCAGATAAGTATAGGAAAACCGATCAGTATAAAGAAGAGACTTGGAATCAAGAGATTGAAACAGTAGATACATTTGGTTATGACTCTGGACGTAAAGAATTGAATATATAGGAGAAACCATGTTATGAAGTACCATACCCTAACCAGAATAAACAATACCAAGATGAAACAGATTCTCAACTCAGTTTAGACTATTCTTAAGAAAGTTATGAAGATGAGTCAGAAGGTCAACAAGATTATGATGAAAAGAATGAAGTCTTAAGTGAGGCCGGAAGAGATGATGATGAGTATCAACCAAGATACATCACGTTTTCAGGATATAACCATGGACCGGAAGATTACTTCAGATGGGAAAGAGACATGGAGGAATGGTTTCAAGCAAACGATATTCCAGAAGAAGATAAAACAACACATGCTGAAGAAACTCAGACAAAGAATGCTTACAAGCATTGGGTACAATATTGGTTCTTAAGACTTGAGTTTGGAGAACCAAAATATTCTTGGGAAGAGATGAAGAAATTTCTACATAAGGAGTTTGTTGAAGATGCTGAGATCAACCAAGAATCTGAAGAGGAAAATTATTCTGAGCCAGAGAGATTGATCATGGCAGTCAGGTCAACCCCAAAGCCTAAACCCAAGAAGACTCGTGATCCTAAGATTAGGAATACCATGTGCAACAAATCTACCAGCAGGAGAAAAGCTAAGGAAACTGTGAAACTTAAGCCAAAGGTTAAACCTAAGGAACCAAAGGCTGTGAAAAACAAGATTAACCAGCAAGAGAAGATTTCACACAAGATTTCACTGCAAGCTACAAAGGTACAAGGTACATGTCCCAGGAGAAAGAAGGCCGAAGCAGTTCTTAAGAAAGGAGGACAAGAAACCAAAGTTAAAGCTTTGGCACCGAGCTTACAAATTCCACCAGCATCACCAACCCAGGTAAATCCTCTAGTTCTAAAAAATTTAAAATTCAGACATGTTATAGATGTCATAAGAAAGGACATTTTGTTGTGTCTTGTCCATCTAGAAAGTTATTAGGAAGAACAATAGTGGAGTTCAAACCAGAAACAAAACAAGTGATAGTCTTGTTACTTTAGAACTTTCAAATTCTTATTTATGCACTTGTCTTTGCCAAAGAGTTTTGATCCATGTATAAGGCAAGGAGATGGACGACCAAACAATGCGGAGAGGTTGAAAGAGAACCAGAGACAGCACCAGACTTGTCCACAAAACATTAAAGAAGATGCAAGAAACAATAAGAGGACACAAGCTGCCAAAGAGCAAATCATGCTTCAACTAGCTGAAACCATTTGGGTAAGTTTGACTTTTACTTGTCCAAATTATAAATTCTCAAACACAGATATAATTCACTTGTTTTCTACCAAAATATTTTAGAATATTTCAGGAACAGAGGCTAAGGATCCCATAGGTGATTCACAAAAGGAGATCACAAGGTGTTTAGATGCAAAAAGAAACAAGAAGTTGTCATCAGCAACATCTTGTTTCCAGACAGCCCAGATGATAAAACACAACCCACCAGAGTTCCAGACCAAAACAGAGGAGTATTCATGTCGTTCCTACTCAAAGGAGAACTCCAGATGTGCCAACAAATATCAAACCGATAAAATACCAAGGTAAGGCCCTAGAATCTCATAGGAGAATGAAACCTCACTTACTCTATCTTGGTGCAGGTTATCCAGTTTTGAGGTTGAAAGTTTGTCAAGGGGGAGGGTATGACGTGGTCATCAAACCAGCATCTGAACAGAGGTCGACCCAACCCTCAACTCAACTGACCAAGGCTCCAACCAGGATATATGTGCACCAAAAATGCCATATCTTACAAACCAGGAGGGTTTTCACCATGAAACAAATTTTCATGGATTATAATTCCACAAGATTTCACCTCCAAGTGGAATCATCCAAATATCCATCCGGACCATAGATTTTATGGATTTTACAAAACGAAGGTTTCCCAGCCCATCCATCTGCGAGTATCCGAGTTTAGATGTTGTTTCATGCCCAATGAAGAAGCGTTCCGACCCAAAACAACTCATGGAATTCAAGATGAACCTCTTATATTTTCAAAATGCCCAGAATGAGGAGAAATGGCCATGGAATTATGAAGTTATGATCCATTTCCGTAAACCGGGCAAACCAGCTCTACAATTTCTTAATTTGGAGTCTCACTCGTTCAATTTTAGTCAAACCAAACAATGGCAACCAGGAGAGGTTTATAACCATATGGGAAGTATATCCAACGATCCAGGAGGAGTATAAGAGTTAGTACCATGGACCAGCAAGCATAGGATTAGGACATTTGTTTTTGTGGCCTTACTTACCTTATTTGGAGTCTCAAGCATTCAAGCTCCAACAGCTATATTCCTTTCAGAGAGTTAAGCACCCTCTAACCCATACAGAAGGTTCCCATGAAGCTCTCATATCCTCTTAAACCGTCCAGATTCAAAGAGACTCAAGCCAAGACAAAATCCCAAATATATATCTCCAACGGCTGCATTTCAATCATAATCAGCACCATTTAAGCATTTTTTATTTTTGTTTCCTTTAGCTTCATAAGACCGTTTTTTCTTGTCCCAGGTCGTTCCCTATATAAGCAGACTCATTTGTACATTTTAGATTTGCCTTTCAATCAATAAAAATCATACATAACTATTTTCAGCCAAAGAGTGTTCTTTGAGTTATTATTTAGTTTCTAGAAACATTAGGAGACTATAGAGATCGTGGTTCATAGGTTCATTGAGAGATTTAGAAGCCTTGAGGCACAAATTGAGAGAGTCAATCGGCACCCACAGATTGAGAGAGTCAATCAACTATCCAGCATTTTCATCCATGATCAATCTTCTATCCATCAAACCATTTCATCCTTCATATCTTTTAGTTTATATTATTATTTTCACTTCATAAACTCATTGTTTCTCTTTTGTTTTGAGGTTAGTCTGGACAGAAAGGGACAGCAAGTCGGCCACTTTCACCATCCTTCCATCCGATCTTAACCTCTATCGATAAGATCGAACCATCGACCATCCAATCCATCAACTCAGCTTCCGAGCCTGTATCAACCATCCACCATACAGATAGTACCCAAGCTTAAGACATGGGGTTCCTCAATACTATGCTCCTGTGGAATTATGGTTACCATTTCATTGCATTAAACCAGGCTTAACATTCACTTTTCGCATATCAAACTAGTTCCAAATGATTCATGTCTACCCTTCTAAAAAGTTTATCATTCCGAGCTTTCCAAATGAACTAGATTATCCAAGAATAAGGATCCTTGTCTAATTTTGATTTGGCAATGCTATTCTTTTTCTAGAAAAGATGACCAATATTGGCACAATTACTCGGAGCGAGAATATGTTTGGGCTCAGTGGTGTTGCTGATAAAGACCATGCTTGTAAAATTGGTGAACATTCAAAGATTGCATGAGTAACAGTATCTTTCGATTCACCACACCTTAGACGGTTGCATTAATTTAACAAATAAGATAAAAAAATATATTAAATATTTTGGTCAACTTATTTTTTAGCTATACACTGATTTAAAATTTTTTTGGTGGTATAATGCAATTTCCCTTAATTAAAAGCTTACAGATAAAGAAAGAACAAGAAAGATATTAATTTTCCGGGACAGTCTCTGGTCGCAGAATAGAGATGTTCATCGGTTTTTAACAAAATTGTGAGACAACCGAAGAACTGAAATAAAATCGAGCATTTTGAAGTTCCAGGAGAAATTCTGGAAGAACGAAGATGATCAAAAACAGGATAAACTGGATTTGTACTATCTGAAGAAGTTGTATGTATTAATTTTCATTCATCGACAAGGTTGACCTTTTTAAATATCAATGCCACGTACAAAATTGTCTCCGACTTTTCAAGTATTTTAGTTGTTAAGTCCCCAGTCATATGTTTGGTAGACAACCCTAAACTGAGTATCAACTAGCACATCCAGCAAAGCTTCTGAAAGTTGGGGTTCCAAGTAGGTTGATGCATGCTTCAGTACTTCCTTTTCACCGTTACCAAAATCCATCCCATACCTGTGCAACGAGTTAGTTAAGTAAGTGAATAAATCATATGTAACTTCAAAATCTGTTGTATCTAAATAAATAAATAAATAAATATATATATATATATATATATATATATATATATATATATATTTTGGTCGAGAAGAAGAAGATATATTTGAGCTTTACCAGTTAAAGATTTTGCTAATGTATGCAACTTTGGAATTGAGATCAACTACGAGTCCACCTCCTCTTAAGAAATCGCGAGTTGCCTCCATGAGTTCTTTGTCGATTTCTCCAGGCGAGAAGCATCGGAGAGGTGGTCCAGAACGAGTACCACAAACCAGAGCAAAATGACTCAAAGGCTCTGCATAAGGCAGAGCAACCTAAAGACAGATAATATGAATCAGCACAAGACATGAATAAGATCACTCAAGCCAGCTTCTTCAGAGAGTTTATTTACCATGGACCGTTTGTCCTTTTCATTAAAAGGTTTCATAAGATGGTAAGGCTGTCGCTGGTTACCCCTTATAATACCATTTTGGATAGCGGAGAGCGAATAAATGTAGCCACCAATAACATACTTGAACTCTCCTAACAACTTTGTTCTTTCGAGTGGTCCTGCTGGATGTCCCCATACAAGTATTGCATGAATAGCCATCATGTTATAAAGATTAATAAAGAAGGCGAGCTTTTCCTCTCTCGGCATATCTACAAGCTCTACCCTATGGAGCTCTTGGATTATTCGCAGGTACCTTGGGAAAGGATTAATACTTGGATCAAAAATAAGAAAATAATAGAAACAACATAGGTAAAGAGAGTTATTCATATATACATACCTTGCAAACTCTTCACTTCCATGGATGCTTCTGTAGTCAACATGTTTTCCATCTGGCGAAGTGTAAGCTTCAAGAATTGCTCGATACAAAAGTCTGAGTCTTGACGCAATATCAATGATTGGCCTTGGCTTTATCTCAGTTATTCCTCTAGGGATGTTGTGGCACTGAGATGACACAACAGTGTGATCATCTAGAAACCGGTACAAGTGATTCCCATCTTCAAACAGATTCTCACTGGTTGGAAAAATATCGCAAAATGAGACAAAATATAAACAAGAAGCACAAATGAAAGCAGAAAATCTTGAATACATCGGTGCGGAAGACAAAGCTTACTCTAAGACATGTTGAAAGAATAGTTGGCTTGCAAGTTTTCTGGCAACTTCAATGGCCTATGAACCAAAAATATCGTCAAAACATGTATATCATCTACACTTAAGACAGCTACTGATCACCTTACTTGTATATATCTTACCTCATCTCTTTCTAAACGTTGATCAGATGATAAGAACTCCACAGCATCTGCACCTGAGAAACAGTTTTTGAACCTTCGCATCTTATAAAACCGATCCTTAACGATGCAAGGCTTCATCTTCCGTACTATTAAAGCTAGTTCATCTACAGGACCTTTACTTGATGCATCGTCTTCTCCTGAGAAAGGTGGCAAAGGAGCTTCCCTAGGTGGGGCTTCATCTATCAAATGTCTAATCTTCTCATCAAGTTCTCCTGATTCATCCAATTCATTAAGCTCCTTAAAACCCCCAACCAATTCTTCATTGAAGAATACCATAGGAACATCTGAAGAAGATGATCCACTAATCCTTTCTAGATCCTTCTTTCTAGATGGGTAGATATCAATATTTATCTCAACATATCTAACCCTCTTTCCATGCAAATAAATCCTACAATCTCTGCATTCCTCACACCCTAATCTTGTATAAAGTATAATCCTACCTTTCATCACTACAGGCTCCAACTCTGCCTCCACGTTCGTCACTTGTACTCTATCTACCAAATCATCGTTCTGCATCATCTTCAAGTAGCTTAAGGGATTCCATATGGACGACTTTCCCTCTGCTTTAGGAGATTCCACTGATTTGGTTTCATAATCTATTGTGTCGTGAACAGCATTGTCATAACTCATTTTCCCCGAAAGACGGCGCATTACTGTGTGCACTGCAACTTCACTCTTCACTCTAACAAAGTTCTTGATCGCAGCTGCTTTCTCCGTCCAAGCAGAAGTCGATGGACTAGAATCTAGTGAGTCAGGTTTTGGTTTCTTTTTATCATCCATTGTTTCATCTTTATCAGCTCTCTCTATTTCATCTTTTGAATCATCAGAACTCTCACTATCATCATCATCATCTTCTTTAGGAGTAAGCAACTTATCTTGTTGTGTCTCAGACTCCAAAGAAACTGTCATGTCCTCTTCGTGGATGTCTATTGACTCCATCTCGTCGATTATATCCTCAGTTTCGACAATGGGTTTAGGATAAACATCCTCATCTCTGATTTCAACAAGTTTCATCTCTTTAATATCTCCCCCACTGTCATCCTCCAATGTTTCAACATTTTTTTTAGGAGAAACTTCCTTAGCGATGATCTCAGCAGATTTCATCTCCACATTATGTTCAGGAAAAGTCTCCATATCCATCAGCGAGCCTATTCCGAAAACTGTGATTCCAAATAATCAAAGAACTTTTAGTGCAAAACCAAAAAAAAAAATACAATCACACAAATTTAACATTTTAAGACATTGATTTAATCGAACCCTAATATTCTAAGGATTTCAACAGAAAACCATCGATGTATTGAGAAACTTACATATCCAGAGAGAATCACCAGAACTTAGAAGAAGGAAATCGAATGGGAGATGATGAGGAAGGAGAGCTATTTTAAGACAAAGACAAGAGCTAAGCAAACCAGCGGTAGAAGCGGGAATCTCCTTGGGGGGGGATTTTGTAATAACTCTCTAGTTTTGGGTTTTCTTCCTCTTGATTGTCCTATTTCTTACACAAACTTCTCACACTTATATAACACCATGTACAAGGGTTAGATTTTTCAACTCCTTATTTTACACATTTTAACACTCACATCATATTCTTTCTCTTCCAAACTAATTCAACATCCATTGTACACTTACAATAGTTTGTTTAATAAAATTCAACACCTTATTCTAATATTTTTATTTTGTATTTTTCTTTTCTTTATACAAAATGTATACACTTACTTACATTGAAAATTAGTAAATGAAACTAGAATGAAAAAAAATAATAGTTTTCTTTCTAGTTTTATATTTTTGAATAATAGATACTAAGATTTTTAGTTTAAAAAGACTATTGTTAAAATTCATTTAACAAAAAAAAAGAATTTTTAGTGTCCAAATTAAATGAAACAAGTTTTATTTCAGGTTTTAAATTTATGAATTTTGGTATATAAGTAATCAGTTGAAACTTATAATTTCTATGAAATAATTGATCACAAATAGTTTAGATGAAAAGACAACTAGAATAACAAAAAAAAAATTATTTTAATTTCTATTAAAATTTACAATATTTTTAATAAAATTCAACACCTTACTCTAATATTTTTGTTTATATTTTTATTTTCTTTTCTACAAAATGTATACACTTATTTACAATTATAACTGGTTAAATCAAACTAGAATAACAAAAATATCTATTTTCTAGTTTTATATATTATTTTTTGAAAAGTAAATATTATTAATCAACAAGGAAAAAAATTACTTACAAATAAGTCAAGGCTTGGAATTAAAAACAGGTAAAACCCCAGCATTTGGGCTTTTTGATAAACAAAACTTTAGAGCATTTTTTAAGAAAAATAAAAAAGAAAACAGAGCATGACGATGAGTTGAAGGGTTAAAAACAGAGCAAGGCTTGAGACTATTGTGCTGGGTAGAGGAAATTGCGGCTGTCAGTAGGAATTGCGACACCCATCTGGTGTAGGGCCAGGCTTTCAAAATTTTTGAAGAAAATAGAAATAAGTCTCCAAAAAACGTTTTTAGGCCTCCAAATTTGTAAATATATATATAACCCCTAAATCTTAGGACCCGGCCTTGCTCTCACTGATGATATCCATCTCTGAAGCAATCGTGAATTATCTTCTTGAGCAAAGGGTAGCGACTAGATTTATATTTTTAAATCATATATACTAAGATTTTGAGCTTAAAATACTATTGTGAACTTATTTAACAAAAAAGCGAAACTTTCTGCTATAAAAAATATACTCACTTATTTACAATGATAATTCGTAAAATCAAACCAGGTTAACAAAAACTGTTTTCTTTGTAGTTTTATATTTTCAAATAGTAGATATCTAAATTTGAGTTTAAAAACTGCTGTTAAAATTCATTTAACAAAAAAAAATTAGTGTCCACAAACCAGATGAAACAAGTTTCTATTTATAATGTTTTTAAATTTTGAGTTTTGGTATAAAAGTAATTGATTATAATTATAATTCTATGAAATAACTGATCACAGATAATTTGGGTGGAAAAAAACTAAAAAACAAAAGAGATTATTTTAATTTCTATTAAAACTTACAATAGTTTGTTTAATAAAATTCAACACCTTATTCTAATATTTATTTAGTGTTTTATTTATTTTATACAAAATGTATACACCTATTTACAATGATAATTAGTAAAATCAAACTAGAATAACAAAAAAATGTTTTTTTAAATTTTATATTTTCAAATAATAGATACTAAGATTTTGATTATAAAAAGATAATTGTTAAAATTCATTTAACAAAAAACAAGAAAATTTTAGAGTTCAAATTAGATGAAACAAGTTTTATGTATAAACTTTTTAAATTTATGAATTTTGGTATAAAATTAATAAATTAAAATTTATAATTTCTGTGAAATAATTGATCACAAATAGATTGGGTGGAAAAGAACTAGAATAACAAAAAAAATGTTTTAATTTCTATTAAACTTACAATAGTTTGTTTAAAAATTCAACACCTTATTATAATATTTTTATTTTACATTTTTATTTTCTCTTATACAAAATGCATATCTTTCTTTACAACGATAATTAGTAAAATCAAATTGGAATAACAAAAAAAATTTTTTTTTTTCTAGTTTCAGATTTTCACTTAATAGACACCAAGATTTTGAATTTTGCAAAAAAAGAAATTTTAGTGTCCAAAATAAATGAAATAAGTTTCTATTATAATGTTTTTAAATTTATGGATTTTGGTACAAAAGTAATCAATTAAAATTATAATTTCTACAAATTAATTGATCACAAATAGTTTGGGTGGAAAAAAAATTAACATATTTTGTGACCACTAGAAAGACAGCATCTGACCTCCTTGTTAAAGGAGATGGGAGGATTCTTTTGAAGTTTCTCATATGATATGGTTCTAAACGGGTTAGCTCCACATGGTAACCCTATCGAACTACTACAATTGAATATAGAGTTTGTTGTAAATAAAAAAGAAATCAATGAGGATCCCAACTTGAGATAAATGAAAATTTGAGAGAAACACAAATAAAAGAGAATAGTGCAATTTCAACAACTCTAGCTACACAAGCTTTGATCATTTTAAGTTTTGTTCAATGAAGAACTATCTGAACTGATACGGCCTTGGTTAGGCGTTTGCTCCTGGATCACTTGAAGGGATCGATGATGGTTTGTCCGAGGCTACTAGCACTCTGATTTAGACGATGAACTTGGCTTCAAGCTTTTGATCGGCTTAAACTTGCTATGGCTTCCTTCAAAACGAGTTGATCTCGTTGGTGTTTGAAGTGCTTCACATTGTAAATCTCTTTACCCTAGGTGAGGCTCGATGCTCAGGCTCTGAACAACGAAGATAGGAACTTACACGATTTTCTAGCTTAAAGCTTTTATTGAAATGATCTTGTCTTTTGCTTTCAGCCGTCTACAAGCTTAAATAGAAATCCCAAGCTACGAAAACCCCTACGATCTATCCTAATCCTACTTGTTTTTGGTTTATAAAATCAAATCAAATAAAGAAATCCTAGATTACATGGGATTTGATTTAGATCACACATGATCTTCTTCAGCGGCCACTAGATTGATGCTTATCCTTGATCCCTCGCCTAGATTGGTTCTTATCCTCTCCTTGGCTTGCACGAGATGAATCATTTTCTTCAGAGCAGCCTCAAATTGGGCTTTGGTCTTTGATCTTTTTGTTGGCCCAGTCGAGAAGGTAACTGGATCACCAGTTGGGTCAAGGGGTTATTCTTGGGTCGGATGGGCTGATTCTCGACCGACACCCCTTTGAGCTTGGTTCTCACAATTGTTGTCAAGCCCATCTTGTGCCTTAGTCATATTTTGCCGATGAAAAGCTTCCCATTGCACCATCAACTCCTCTAGGTCGTCCTCCTTTGAGCTCAGCCACTCCTTGGCCGATGTGGCATTGCATCGCTCCTCCTCGTCCAGCTCGTCCCCTGTCTCCGGTGTATCGTCTCCTCCATCCTCCGTTGTCATTAGATCACCCAAGGGGCCAGTTGATTGTCCACAAGATGGTAGTTAAACCATGTTGAGAGTGGATGGATCAACTGGTTTTGCATTTGTCTTGTCCAGGAGCGCATCATTCCCTCCTCATTCGAAAGGATTTGACCTCAAATCCGAATCATCTGAAACAAAAGGATGCAAGTCAGACACATTCAATGTTGAGCTGATAGAATACTTACCTTGGAGATCAAGTTGGTAAGGATTGTTGTTGAGCCTCTTTAGAACTTCGAATGGTCCATCCTTCTTTGGCATTAGTTTAGATTTCCTTTCATCTGGAAACCTTTCTTTCCTTAGGTGAATCTAAACCATATCTCCTGGCTCAAAGATCACCTCACGCCTGCCCTTGTTGGCCTTTCTAGTATACACTTTTGTTCTCTCCTCAATGTTTCTTTTCACCTGCTCATGCAAAGACTTAACAAACTCGGCCTTTGTGGTGCCATCAAGGTTAGATTGCTCTTTCAAAGGCAGTGACACATTTTTCGCCTAGATTGGTGTTTATCCTTGATCCCTCGCCTAGATTGGTGTTTATCCTCTCCTTGGCTTGCACAAGATGGATCATTGTCTTCAGAGTAGCCTTAAATTGGGCTCTGGTCTTTGATCTTTTTGTTGGCCCAGTCGAGAAGGTAAGTGGATCACCAGTTGGGTCAGTGGGTTATTCTTGGGTCAGATGGGCAGATTCTCGACCGACACCCCTTTGGGCTTGGTTCTCACAATTGTTGTCAAGCCCATCTTGTGCCTTAGTCATATTTTGGCGATGAAAAGCTTCCCACTGTGCCTTAGTCATATTTTGGCGATGAAAAGCTTCCCACTGCGCCATTAACTCCTCTAGGTCGTCCTCCTTTGAGCTCAGCCACTCCTTGGCCGATGTTGCATTGCATCGCTCCTCCTCGTCCAGCTCGTCCCCTGTCTCCGGTGTATCGTCTCCTCCATCCTCCGTTGTCAGTAGATCACCCAAAGGGCCAGTTGATTGTCCACAAGATGGTAGTTCAACCATGTTGAGAGTGGATGGATCAATTGGTTTTGTATTTGTCCTGTCCAGGGGCGCATCATGAACTAATCTAGAACAAGTGTTTCTCCAAAATATCGGGCATCAATATTAGTATAAGCATTAGGTTCAGAAAATCACATATGCTTTAATAATTTTTTGTCTCGGATATATACTATTCAATTTTTATTTTATTTTGACATCAGAAGTTTATTACATCACCCAGAGTTGAAATAATCTTGGAAGCTAAACCAGAACAGAAAACCCATCAAAACAAAGTTCCATATGAAAATTTCTTGTGGTTCTAGCCTCACCAATAAGCAACAACAATTTGTTCTCTAGGGATGTAGAAAATTCGGAAGTTATTCAATCTTCATTGTAGTGTCTCGTTCACCTTCAACTTCGTTGAAAAGTTTGGCCACGTTTTAGACTCCTTAATCAGGGCAATCAAGTCCTTGCATTTAGTTCCGAAGTTTTGACATGTAAAATGTTGAATCATTTTTTCCATTGTCCAAACAAGTGTTTCGAGCTCCGAGTGTAAACAGAACTCTCTTCTTCTTGGTTTCTTGTACCCATTAGTTGTACTTGTCATGTCATCTCCTTCCAAACCTTCCACATCCGCTAAATTGTGTTGTAATAGTCCAAGCACCGTCCACCAAACATATGCTTCGTGAACAATAAATGATCAACTCTATGTGTTAAACTGTTTTTACTGAATTTCATATTTCAAATCCGAAGGAATAGTAGTTTGATGTTAAAAAAGGAAACCTAGGGAAATTGCTTTATGTACCATTTCATTGAAATATAATTGTCTGTCGTGCTCTTCATTCTCGAAACCTTTCTTTTATGTCGTGTTCAGTAACACGAATACATTGTTGTGTTTACAGGGATTATAGATTACATAATATGTACATCCCAAATACATGCAGCATTTCTTCCTCCACTGACATTTTGTTCTTCCCCTTATCATGCGTTCCACCAGAAGGACTTAGCAGTCAAATAGTATGCTCAGGAGCGTGAATTTCTATTCCACCAGTCTCAAATGGAATAGTTTTGGGACCAAGTAGTTACTACTTCGGTGCTAATGGAACATTCGGAAACTTCCAAATCATGTGTTTGTGCTTTATGGTTCCTTTGTGCTTCTTGGTTCATTTGGGGTATGGTCAGTGAGATCTCAGACATTGAAAACACATGCCATTCATCATATAACATGGCACCGTCAGCTCCATCACCTATAATGCATATGCATTAATAAAGGGTGTGACGTGGGTGAATTTGCGTGCCTTTATGGTGAATAGTACTTGTTAACTCTTATCCATATTTCCTTCATAGACGTCATTTATTATTTTCTTTGTTAATTGGGTACTTATAGAAAGGATGGAGATAATTGGTTTACATACAATGTAAATATTAATTTATTAATTATGTCAGGGTCATATTAGTTTTATTTACTGTTTTTTTTCTTTGTCGTTTTCTGAAATGGATAAAAACATGGAAAATTGCATCGTATAAATTTCAAATGAATTATAATTCAATGTCTAACTAAAAGACCTACTTCGCCTATAGAACATGTCTACTATACATAATATTGCCATATTGCCCTCACTTAATTTCAAATGAATTATAATTCAATGTCTAACTAAAAGCCCTTCTTCGCCTATAGAACATGTCTCTTATACATAATATTTCCATATTTCCCTAATATTGTCTCTTATACATAATTTTATTTACTGTTTTTTTTCTTTGTCGTTTTCTGAAATGGATAAAAACATGGGAAATTGCATCGTATAAATTTCAAATGAATTATAATTCAATATCTAACTAAAAGCCCTACTTCGCCTATAGAACATGTCTCTTATACATAATATTGTCATATTGCCCTCACTTACAACCGGTAAAACCTGCAAGGAAAAAAATAAATTAATAATAACAACAGTGAAAAGTAACTTTTGGCTTCATAAAAGAGACACACCATTTCATATTTGCTTTAACTTGGTAACTTTGTAGAAGGTGAATAGTTTTCTTTCCAGATTGTACCACTTACATAATTGCGGTCAACGAAGATGAAGAAAACGAGGAAGTGGGTGAAGAAGCAACATCAACGATAACAAGAAGATGAAGAAATTGAATAAGATGACAAAGTTAAGGCGAATATGAGATAGCAGAATCACGGCCAATGAAGAGGAAGAAGTAAATACTTACATCACTACAAGAAAAAGCGTTTTGCGACTGAATTTAGCGACCAAAGAATCAGTCGCTACATTTAGCGAGTGATTATATCGGTCGGTAAAACGTCGGTAATCAGTCGCAAAGAACAGTTACATAACACGTTTAAATTGCTATGAGGTTGTTGCACCGGTTTTTTGCGACTGGTTGTATTAGTCGCTAAATCAGTAGCAACTCAGTAGAAAAACAGTCGGTAAATCTTTTATATATAGAACAAATCGATGACAATTTTTAGTTAGCATCACTTGTTTAAAAACATTCATAACGTTTTTCAAGATTACAGGAAAAAAAACTCGTGAATTGATACAATGACGGGCAATTACAACTACACTAATTTTCGAGATTGGATGTACAAAAGGATCGATGAAGAAACGAAGAACTTCTCAGAAGAGTTTAAAGCGGGGGTATAGCAATTCATGACGTTTTCAAATAGTCAACGTATAGCTCATAGCAATGGCGGTAAGTTCTTTTTCCCTTGCAGTGTTTACAAAAATAATAAATTTCTCCCGGGGCAAAGAATTTGAAAACATATATATATTAAGCGGTTTATGACAGACTATTATTTTTGGTATAACCACGGAGAACAAATTGACATGGCATTAGGAACATGTTATGTTGAACCGACGCATTTCAGCGGTAGTGAAGAAGTATTCAATAATGTAGTAGAAGATAGATATGTGGATATGGTTAATGATGCATTTTGTGATAATGTGAGTTTTGATAATTATCAACATGATGATAATTGTCAAAATGTAGTAGATTCAGAATGCAACCACTCTAAAAAATTCTACGATTTGTTTGAAGGAGCAAAAAATCCTTTGTATGATGGTTGTCATGAAGATCACTCGCAGTTATCCTTAGCTACTTGAGTCTTGCAAAACTAGGCAGATTCTAATATGATTGAAAAGTGTGTGGATTCGGTATGTCAAATGTTGACAGACTATCTACCAACTGGAAATCAATCAACGGGTTCACATTACGAAACAGAAAGGTTGATGCGTAATTTGGGTCTGCCATACTATACAATTGACGTGTGTGTTAACAATTGTATGATCTTCTGGAAAGAGGATGAAATGTGGGATAAATGTCCATTTTATGATACACCAAGATGGAAAACAAACGACGTAGAACGAAAGTACCATATAGTCGTATGTGGTATCTACCAATAGCCGACAGATTGAAGAGAATGTATCAGAGCAAGAAAACTGCATCAGCAATGTGATGGCATGCAGAGCACCAAGCCAAGGAGGATGAAATGTGTCATCCGTCAGATGCGGTAGAGTGGAAACACTTTCAAGATCTACATCCTCGTTTTGCGGAAGAACCTCGTAATGTTAATCTTGGCTTATGTACAGATGGATTCAATCCATTTAGGATGTCTAATAATCATTCACTGTGGCCAGTGATATTGAATCCATATAATCTACCCAATGGTATGTGCATGAATACATATTACTTGTTCCTCACAATTTTGAATTTTGGGCCGAATCATCCGCGAGCTAGTCTAGATATTTTTCTCAAACCTCTAATTGAAGAGTTGAAAGAATTGTGGTCTACTGGAGTTGTCGCATACGATGTTTCCTTTAATCCAAATTTTAATCTTAAATTCGTGCTCCTGTAGACGATAAGCGACTTTCAAGCATATGGCATGCTATTAGGATGGACGACCCATGGTAAGTTATCTTGTCCGATTTGCATGGAAGATACAAAGGCTTTTTATCTATCTAATGGAAGGAAGACTTGTTGGTTTGATTGTCATCGAAGATTTCTTTCTCATGGCCATCCACTGAGGAAGAACAAAAAACACTTCTTGAAGGGGAAACACGCTATGAATGATTTTCCACCTAAATCTTTGACTGGTGAGAAAGTTTCTTCCATGCGGTTAGAGGGTGTTAATCTACCAAAAATGTCTATGTGTGGTGGAAATGGTCACGAGAAGAATAAACCTGGCTATGGAAAGAACCATAATTAGGACAACGAAAGCATATTCTGGGAGCTACCATACTGGAGGGACCTCATTCTTCGACACAATCTTGATGTGATGCATATTTAGAAGAATTTTTTTTGACAACATCATGAATACCTTATGAGTGTGAAGGGTAAGTCGAAAGACACAATCAAGTCAAGATTGGATATAACTGTAAAACCCGCATTTCCGAAATAATAAAATAAATAATAATCTCTGAAAACTCCATTTATTAAATTCTCAACGTCACCTCAACACCATAAATCCAACAATAACATAAATAGTCCTAATAAATATCAATAATAGCAAAAATCCATAAGTCTAAAAAAAAAGAAAAGAACGCCCAAAAGCACCGGTCCGAAATGATCACTCTTGATCGTCAGTCTCACCTGAAAGGGGTAACGAAAGAGGGGTGAGTAACATGGGAGTCACTCAGTGAGGTATGGGATGTTAAACACGCAAACCACTGACTTGAGTAAAAAGAACTCCCACTATGGAAGTTTAGCTCTAACATGAACAAACACGATGCCTAAAGCATCACACAAAGCAATCAATGCGATGATAGCACATAGATATTCCACGCACCCCGCATTCTCCTCATACGGATATATTTATATACGAAGCGTAGCTAGTATAGTATGTCTCTGTACCCCCGCCCACCGTAGCGTCGAATGCAAATGTCTCTGCACCACGCCCCAAACAGTAGCATCGAAGCTCAAACGTCTCTGAACTCACGCCCGTCATCGTAGCGTCGAAGCTCGGACATCTCCGAACTCACGCCCCACACATAGTCCCTACTCATAACTATGTATACGTACATATATATAGCATCACTTAGCATCACCCAATCAAAACAATAGTTGAATCCTCTAGAGCCCTAGTTCCGATTTGCAATGAATGAACTAACTACCAAACATGATTCAATTCAAACAGACGGATCATGATTCGAAATCTAAACTACGATAGAAGGAATTCTACATTAGTAACAGGATTTACGGAATAGACCCTAACCTTAGCCAAGATCAGAGATTAATAGATAAAAGCTGGGGAACGGTAATGTCCCATCCATGAAGACACGAACTAGGGATTATCACTTAAAAATATTGCTTCCAATGCTTCTCCCCATCATCATGTCTCAGCTTCTCACCATCAACACGTGAGGAACATAACAAACAAAAGTGCATGCATATAGACATAAAACCATGGCATAAGTTCACCGTTGACCACAAAGGTGGCAAACGATTAATCAAATGGAAGAGAGGAACCTTGGTACGCAAGAAAGAGGTAAAGCTTACCCTAATCTCACGTTTCTCCTTAATTAAGGACAAGAAACCATCTCCGACAACACGGCAATGTCTCCGGTGACAAGGGATGCGTCTCCGGCGAGACACAGTTGATGGCCGTGTGGATCCGTGATGGTGGTGGTGAAGAGCGGTGACATAAGCGATGAGATGCGGCAGGTCCGATGTTAGTCATCTCCTCCATGCCTCAGTTCTGCTACACAACACCAACAAGGGCAAAGATGGCTTGAATGACAGCAGCTACAATGGATACGGTGGTGATTGGTGGTGAACGGTGCGTCTCGTCGACTCCTCCAACGTCAAGACACAAACACCATAAAGATCATCTCTCCTTTCACACTAACACTTAAATTATAGTGGAGGAGCATAAGATAATAACGGGAGAGAGAGATGGGAAGGAGATGAGAATGGTGCATGGAGAAGAAGATACCAAAGAGAAGATCAGATGATAACGGCGGCTCCACTCTCGACGTAATAAAAAAATAAACAAATAGGGTTTTGATTCTTTTTAAATACACACGCACATCTAAAAGAAAGCTTGGTTTAATAATAATAATAAAAATAATTACACAAACCAAATAGGTTAAGATAAAATAACAATTCTTAAAAATTATTTCGGTTTTAAAAGGAGTAGGGTCACGGTCGTCACAATAACACTTTTCTTTGATCGAGAATACTTACATGTTGATAGTCATGGTCGAGCTCCTTTTCCTCCCTACACATTGAACGAGAATGCAAGAACAAGTTTATTGGAGTGTGTGAAAGGCGCGGTAAAGTTTCCAGACTGTTATGCTTCAGACTTGACTAGTTATGTTAATATAGGGAAGGACAAGTTTTCAGGAGCGGCCACTTCCATTTATATTTGCAGAACTCCTAGACCAGAACGTCCATCTTGCGTTATTAGGTATTAATTAGTTATTGTTTTATAATATATATATATATATATATATGTGTGTGTGTGTGTGTGTGTGTTTATAATTTGTGTTAGTAACGATCTGTAATTTCAATATATATGATATATGTTGCAGCCGTTGGTTTATTTTTCCGCGACCTTTGCTTAAAAACTTTGCAAAAAAAATCGTGTAAAACTACTTAAACAGAACATAGTTTTGATACTCTCCAATTTGGAAAAGATCTTTCCACCATCATTTTTTGACATCATGGAACATTTACCTATACATCTCCCCTATGAAGCTGAACTAGGAGGCCCCGTGCAATATAGGTATATGTATCTTTTTGAAAGAAATTTCAAAAAGTTGAAAGCGAGTGCAAAGAACAAAAGATATGTTGCAGGGTCGAAAATTGAAGCATATATCAATACTGAGATAGCTTATTTCACGGAGCACTACTTTGCTGACCATATTAAAACGAAATCAAGGTAAATGATATAGTTATTCATAGTTCACTTTTTTTCATGTGCAAACACATGCTTTCTTGTAAAATAGTTAATTTCTTTTTCTTATTTGGGCAGGTTAACTAGATTTGACGAAGGTGAAGTCCCTGTGGGAAAATGAAAAAAATTTGGTTATCCAAACAAGATTATCGATGTGCACATGCTTATGTTTTGAGAAATTGTGATTATTTTCAGCCACTTCAGAGGTATAATAATAATGTATACTTATGTTATTTTTAACTCTATGTATATCATATTTTGATTTCTCATATTTTTGTTTGGTCTAATATAGCATGTTCGAAGATTATGTATATCTCTGTAATACTATTATACTAATTCAGGTACCATAGGGTTGATATAAATTGTATATATATATATATATATATATGTGTGTGTGTGTGTGCAGGTTAGTTACTGGAGTGAAACACATCCTTTTCCTTTTTGGGCTAAAGAGATTGTACACGGTCCCGTCCATAAGGCAAAAACCTGGCCGATCTATTTCAGCAAAGGTTTTTTGTTTCATACCCAAAATCATGGCGAGGGACGGAAGACTTGTAACTATGGAGTATGTGTTAAAGGAGAGAGTTAAACAAATTCATTTTATGAAGCTCAGTACCATGGGGTCATAACTGATATCATACAAATCGAGTACGAGGGGATACTTGGTTTGAAAATCACACTTTTTAAGTGTAACTGGTATGACCCTGTTAGAGGCACACGGCGAAGCAATGGCAGAATCGTGGATGTTCTTTCATCGAGAAAATACAACAAATATGAACCATTTATTCTAGTTACATATATATATTTTTTTTATTTCACAGCATCTCAGGCAGATCAAGTTTGTTACATTCCATACCCGTACGTAAAGAAACCAAAGCAGTTGTGGCTCAATGTTCTAAAAGTGAATCCGAGGAGAATCATTTCTGGAGAATATGAAGATAAAGACTCGGCGATGTTGCAACAAGAAAACAATGATACTATTTTGATGACCATAATTGAAGATCTTGAAGTCGATCATTTGATACACGCTAGGATAGAACCGATAAATCTTGACTTCGACGTCGAAGATGCCGAACCGGAAGATGAATTCCAATGTAATTTATCGTTTTCAATTGATGATGAAGATGAAGAAGAATATTACTAAGTTATTGAAAGCCATATGTAATATTATGTTTTCATACTATGTTATAAACTTTATTAATATGTACTATTATGTTGTCATATTATGTTAAAAATTTTATTTACCATATGTAATATTATGCTGTCATATTATGTTATAAGCTTCATTTACCATATGTAATAGCATATGGTTGTGCACATGGGTATGAGTTTAGGGATTAAGGTTTAAATTGCTTTTCAAAATGAGTAAACCACAAAAACTATAAAATTATATTTTGGAAAAAATAGTTATGTTGATTTTTAAATCAGAAAGTTGGTTCTTTGTGTATTTTTTTTGATTTACAAATTCGGTTTTAGCGACTGATTTACGACTCCCTAGCGACTAATCTTCTAAATTAGTTTAACCGCGAAAGCCAATTATTTCGCCCAAGCTGCGAAAATTTCATTACCGCCTAAACCCAAATTATCCAATACTAAGACCGCCTAAACCTAATTCATTTTGGCCCAATCCACATTACTCCCTCTAACCCATCCGATAAACCCTAATCCCATTTCATTCTCAGCCCAAACCTAACTCTCTCTCTTTCTCTCTCTCTCTCTCTCTCTCTCTCTCTCAAATCCTATATCGGCAATTTCATCTCTGCAACTCCCTAACTATGATCTCTCTCCTACGATGGGAAGAAGAAGCGTTCTAACTTACCAAAGTCAGTATGACTTTGTACAACAGTCATGCCCGCCGTCTCTACCGAAGAGAAGTCATCAGATTTTTGTTCGCGATTACCCACCTTCGAGGCAGTTGCTTCCGAGCTCGACAGTTGGACCGTCGATAATATCTCCACCGCCTCAACAACAACCCTCTCCGTCGCCTTAATAACGAAATTGTCCCACCAGTGAACCGATTCCTCCATTTCGACCATCTCTATCTCATCCACGTCAAGGAGCTCATTCGGTTCCACTTAGTGGAGTTTAATCTCCTCCACCGCTACCACCTTCATCGACTCCACCGCGTCAATCTCCTCACAGTTCACAAGCTAAAAATTCCCCTTCAGGAGACCATGATGATTTTTCTGACGTAGAGGCTCCCATTGAACCAAATCGCGCCGAAGACCAGATGAAAATTTGGAACTCCTTGCTAGCTCAACCAGGTCGGGAGCAGTATACAACTGTCTTGTCTTGAAACCTTGAGCCTGGAACCACTTGGTAAGCTGTCCTTTTTCTTATTACTCGATATATATTGGCTGTCTGAAGATGTCTTTTATGTTTTTTGTTCTGTTAGGATTGTTATATATACACGTACTCGATATATGTTTGCTCATTTTGTTATTTGCTTCACATCTAGCTAAATCTAATGTTCATAATTATATTAAGTTTAATATAAGCTCACTACACAAAGCTTATGACCACCATTATGTTTTTGGTCTCTCATAGGTCATGTGGCCGAGTTTTAGTAAACACATATTTGTAACATTTTGAATGGTTTTATCATGTTATTTGCTTCACATTTTCTTTAACATTCAGTTCAGTATGATCCTAATATCATTCATTTTATTTGTTTGTAGGTTTGGTTACGACAAGTCCAAGTTAACCCGAAGATTACTAAGATTTTTACGAACAAGGTTTATGACGCCTTCTATAGCTGGTCCATGTGCCTCGAAGAAGACAAGAACGTTTCTTCGTAGAATTTGCGGTAACCTTCTTTGTCCTTTCTGTTTCTTCTCTTTGTTCCAGAACTTTTGTTACTACTTACTAACACCAATCTTCCCTGTTATTTTGTAGAAAACACACACATGGCATCCATCATTGACTGGTCTTGTTCAAACCCATTTCGAGTCTATCTGTCAACTTCGCATGAAAGACATAGTCAGCACAGTTAGGACTTCTCGAGAGAAACCAAAGTGGATACAAAATACACTCTGGAAAAAGATGACCGAGTATTGGGACATTGACGCAGCCAACGCAAAGAGTTCAACCACATAAGCAGCTAGATTATCTGAACGCCATGGTCTTGGTGTTCACAAACATAACTCGGATCATAAATCTTATTTGCAAATTGGACAAGAGATGGTAAGTCTAATTCTCTCACTGATTCTATGTGATATGTTTGTTTGCTTCTTGTAATAATATCTACTGATTTTTTCTTGTGTTTCCTTTTAGATTATTGAGTTGGGAAGACAGGTTACTTTTGCGGAAGTCTTCATCAGAGCTCACACCAAAGCTGATGGCACCTTTGTTGATTACAAAGCTGAAAAAGTATCTGAGGCCTACAAGAAGAATAAGGAAGGAAAGTTGGCCAACATTGAGACAAATAACATTGAGAGCTCAGACGGGCAGCATCCGGTTCTTTCAATGGAAGAGGATAACGAGCTGTTTCTTCAGGTTAGGTGTCTTTCTGTTTTCATACATAAAGACATGGCTATTGACTGATTATATATTTGGTTTTTTTTCTATGTGACTGATTATTTCCTTGTGTTTTCTGTTTTGGATTTGTAATGATAATCTTTAACTCTTAATTGTTTCTGTTTTTGTAGTCAACTTTTACCAATGACAGAGAACAAATATTTGGTCTTGGAAGCTTGAGGAATCAGCTTCATGGAACGCCAAACAGCCTGAGAAGCTTGTCTTCTTTCATGCAGATGCAAGAACAACTTAAAGAAGCTCAGCGCCAAATAAAGGAACAAGCTGATCTTCTTTCAAAGGTTGAGGAAGACCAGTCCCAAGTTGCTGCTCTTCTTGCAAAGGTTGAGGAAGACCGTTCTCAAGTGGCAACTCTTGCAGTGGCTCAGTACTCTAAGATTGAGCAGCTGAGTCTCGTTGAGAAGTTCCTGTCCAAAATCGATCCAAGATTCCTTGACTTCATCTCCTCTGAATCTACAACATTTGATCCCCTTCAACAATATGTTTCACTATTTTTAGCTTGCTTTTCTTTTGAACTATCTTTTATACTATCTTTTGTACAGTATTTTGTATGTTTGAACCTACAACAACTCCTTCTGTTTTGGAGTTGCTTAAAACCATTATTTTGCTAATATGAAACTGGTTTTTGTACATTATTTTCTTTCTATTTCAATTTCATTAAAAAAATTCCCAACACAATTGGACCAAAACAACAATACCAATTCGACAAATCAATTTTAAAATAGTAGTAAATCAGTCACAAAAATAGTCGTATAACAGTCATTATACAGTCGACAAACAAACAACTAATTACACACAAACAGTCGTAGAACAGTCAATATACAGCCGTTAACTCAGTCGGTATATAGTATCAAACTTTAGCGACTTAAAAGGCACTACGTATTTAGACACAATATTAGTCGTATAAATAGTTTAAGCCAGTCATGCATCGGTCACAAAATAGTAGCTACATATTACGACTGAATTGCTATCACAGCGTTCAGTCGCTAGATTAGTCACTAAATCAGTCGTAACTTAGTAACACATTTAGCGACTACATAACGATTGAATAGTGACGAACATATAAAGTCATCATTCAGTCGCTAAATTAGCGATTGATTTACAACGATATTTTTTAGTGACGCGCACTTTTCCGACGACTAATATCAGTCGTAATTCAGTCGTGGTCGGTCTTTTAGAGACTGAATGGCGACTGATTCCGTAGTCACAAAAACCTTGTTTTCTTGTTGTGCATATTTGTGTAAGGTTATTGTACTATTTGGTCTATTTTTACTCACATATTTCTATACTATATCTATGAAATATAATAGTTTGTCGTTCTCTTCAAATTCAATAATTCTCAGATTTCTATCAAATAATTAAGGATACAAAAAGATGTACGAAACTGGATTTGAGAAAGTATTACAGATTGGGTCTCATACATTTTTTTTGGTGTGTCGCCATTGTTCTCTTCTCCTCAAGCTTTCCACCCATAATCTCCTCATCTCTTCTAACTATTGCAATGTAAATATTTGTATTTTTTCTATTCTATTTGACGAACGTAAAATATTTTAAAGTATATAAACATGAATTATGTTTTGTTGTTGTATTATTGATATGAATATTGGTTTATGTATATTGATCAAAACTAAATATTTACAAGCTTGAGCTTTGCATTTAGTTAACTACATCCATACAAGTGTAAACTTCACACAAATTTCTATTATTCTATTTACAATGATTATATTTTACATTTAAAAGTAAATTATTACAATGAAGAATATATATTGTATAGTTTAATATTAAATAATATTATGCACTATTCTAAAATTTTGATTTTGGGTTTAGAGTTTATATTTGGCTTTAGCATTTAATGATTATGGTTAAGAGTTTTCTATTTAGAAGGTGGGGATTGAGCTTGGGGGCAACATTAACTTATTACATGCAGACATAGAAATTTCATAATTTCACCAATATGTACTATACTCTTTATTTTATTTCATTCTATTTTATATTTGTATTTAAGGTTTATAGTTGGATTTAGGGTTTAGTGATTATTGTTTAAGTTAGTATTTGGTAGGTGGGGGTTGAGGTTGAGGTCACCATTAACTTCTTACATTCATACATAGACATTTTATAATTTCAGCAATATGTATTGTACTATTTATTTTGTTATGTTATATTTGGGTTTAAGCTTTATATTTAGATTTAAAATTTATATTTAAGTTTTGGATTTAGTGAATAAGATTTAGAGTTTAGTATTTAGGTATTGTGGATAGGGTTGTGGGTGAGTTTTTTATTTAGGGGTCAAGATAAGTTTAATGTTTTATACTATTTTGATATTATAAAATAAAATAATCTAATTTAATTACCAGAAATAACTGCAACAATATTCAATTTTTATCCACATATTTATTAAGCATAGTGAAATATATGTTGTTATTATGTATATGACATGAAAGCTCAGTGGATTGAGTATCGTGTGCTTCAGTGTGTCACACAACTGGTGGCTTATGTTCGGAGGGTGGAGTCATTGTGAGTAAGCATGTGTTTAGTCCTTGTGTCACACACTAGGAAATAAGAGTTATATAGTGTGGATAAGCTGAGCAAAAGTCGTAGTCGGAGATAAGAGTCCCAAGAATCTAGGGGGATTTGCCAGTTGGCAAAAGAGAAGATTTTGGGAGATTCATACCTATCACAATATATACATAGTTGAGTATATATAAGGGATTAAGGCATTTTGATTAGGTGTGCTTTTTGTTTGTGATCATTATCGAGTTCCAGAGCCTGTTCTGAACTGCGATAATTGTAAGGGGAATCGGTGAGAACATCTCGACCATTGTGCCTCAAATAGATTAAGAATTGGTCTGTCTCAAGTCGTGTGTGACGTTGAGTAAATCAAATTAAATAGATCTAAGTAGATTGTTTAAGTGATTCTTAATATACAAGTAGTTTTTCTTGGTATTGCTTGTGTTCGTTCTTTCTTTGGTATCCGTTGGAGTTTTTCATTTGGTATCAGAGAGGGTCACCTCTGTAGATTAATAAGCCTACTCACAAGTTGTGATCCTGCGACAATCATGGAAACCATAAAAAAAATTGGTGGCTTTACAAAACCAATCATGCTGGACGAAGGGAACTTTGGACATTGGAAGGCAAGAATGCGTCATATCATAAGAGGCATAGATGAGGAGCTTGGACTGCCGTAGAGCAAGGATGGACTGCCCCAACTATGGTTATGGAAGATAAGTCTATACACCAAAGCCAACGAAAAGGTCGACTGACTCTGATAAAGCTGCCTCAAATTTTAACTCTAAGGCTCTCACCACTATTTTCTCTGCTGTCGATCTTGATCAGTTCAAGATTATACAAGGGTGTGAATCTGCCAAAGATGCTTGGGATACTCTTATTAATCACTTTGAAGGCAATACGAGTGTAAGACGAACAAGAATAGATCATCTTTCTTCGAGATTCAAAAATTTGCGAACGAAAGATGATGAATCAATCGGAAGCTTTATATCCACAATCAGTTTAATTCCCAACGAAGCCTCGGTTCTTGGTAAGAAGTATAATGAAAAGAAGCTGGTTAAGAAGGTTTTACGATGCTTACCTCCAAGGTTTGATGCATACAAGGCGGTTCTCAAAATTTCTATGAACACTGATGAAATGAAGTCCGACCAACTGGCTAGAATTCTGAAGGTACATGATCTTGAACGTATGGAAGAGATAACTAAAGGACAGAAAGGAATAGCCTTTTTGGCTGAGAAAAAAGAAGAAGATCGAGTTAAACGTATCGAAGAAAACATGAGTCTCATGGCCAGAAATATCAACAAGATGATCAAGAGAGTTGAGAAGGGTCAGGCACGGAACAACAATCGTTTTCACAATAGGGATCATGATCGCTTTCCTAATCAACATGCTAGAAGGGACTCTGGAAAAGGAAATCAAAATAAAGAGTTACAATGCTATGAATGCGAAGGTTATGGTAACTTTCGGAATGAGTGACCTCTAGCTAAAAGGAAAGAGTTGAAATGCATTGAATGTAAGGGTTTTGTCATACCAGAAGTGAATGTCCTAACAATCTGAAGAAGGATAAGTCTCTCTTGTGTTTCAGTGATACTGAGTCTGAAAGTGAGAATGAAGAATTAATGTTGAACTTTGTTGCATTAGTTGGACAAGATGATTCGCAAGAGATACTCACCGGTTCTGACTCAGACACAGATTCAAAAGACGATCAAGAGAAAAATACAACATATTTGAAAGTCGAGTATCGAAATCTATTTGACAAGTTCACTGAACTTAGCCTTGAGAATCTGCAGTTGATCAAAGACAGAGCATTACTTAAGGCTTAAGTGAACATATTAGAGATAGAGTAACCTAATAGTGAGGGAATGACGACTGTGTGTGTGTGTGTCAGAGGATGAGAAGAAAGTGGATATACACCAGTTGGAAAGAACAATATCTGAGCAGGCCTACAGTTTGAAGAGTTTAGAAACAAGGTATGATCAGACTAGAATACGACTAAATGAGGAACTTTAGAAGAGCCAGCTACTACAAAGGGAACTCTGTGAGAACTACAAGAAGTTGAGAATGCTGCACACCGGATCTGGCACTCTAGATCACATTTTGTCTCTTGGACAAAGCCCAAAGCATGCTGTCGGACTGGGATATCACAGAACCCAAATTCATGATAATAAGCTAACAGACGAAGTTAAGTTTGTTAAGAGCGTATCTCAATCAAGTGCTGTTGAACCAAGACCCAATGAAGTACCAGCTGTGAGACACAAGAGGAAACAAACAGTTATGAAACATAATGGATGTCACTTCTGTGGAAAGCCAGAACACAAGGTTGCTTACTGCAATATTCGCATAAGACAATATCAACGAGCCTGGAGTTTAATAGGTGTTTCATTGAACCTACTAAGATTGTGTATGTGTGGATCGCGAAGACTGATCTATACCCTACATTTAGAAATAAGTCTTAGAATGAACACAAACCTGCTGAAACTCCAATGGCAACTCATAGATCCGGTAAGGAAATTGAATGTAACATGGCATTCATGGAGTACTATATCGAACAAGACACCAATGAAGTGTCACACACGAGGCCAACTGTGTTACACTTGATAAAGAGA
Source organism: Moricandia arvensis (assembly GCA_905132765.1). Taxonomy (NCBI): domain Eukaryota; kingdom Viridiplantae; phylum Streptophyta; class Magnoliopsida; order Brassicales; family Brassicaceae; genus Moricandia; species Moricandia arvensis. Next base: position 147,952 of record CAJHQP010000124.1, read on the forward strand.
AGTTTTTTGAGGGAGTTGATGATGTTGTAGCATGAGTCGCTTACACTACAACTGAAAGCAGTAATCAGACTGAGATTCCATGGTACTTTGACAGTGGGTGTTCAAGACACATGACAAGAAACCGTGAGTGTTTGAACAAAGTTGAAGACATCCATGGAGGAAAAGTTACCTTTGGTGATTGAGGACAAGGGAGAATACGTGGTGTAGGAGTTATGGAGAGAGCTGACCTACCTCGCTTGGTGAATGTCTACTATGTTGAAGGTCTCAAGGCTAATTTTATCAGTGTTAGTCAACTATGTGATGAAGGAATACAAGTCATCTTCACCAGCAAGGAATGTCAAGCTGTTGATCCTAAAGGAAATCTTGTTTTGTGTGGTTTCCGCTTGGGTAACGTTTGTTACATGTGCAAATCTTCCAACCAATGTTTGTCAGCAAGAGATTCTCAGATTGATCTATGGCATAAGAAACTAGGCCATATGAACTCGCATAGCTTATCGAGGCTTGTGCGAGCTGAAGTGGTCCGAGGAGTTCCAAAACTTGAAGATCACACTGATACCGTGTGTGGTGCGTGCTGTCAAGGAAAACAAATCAAGGTGCAACACAAACAGGTATCTCAGATTAACTCTAAACGAATTCTTGAACTTTTTCATATGGATCTAATGGGTCTTATCTCACCTGAAAGTATTGCTGGAAAGCGATATATTTTTTTCTTAGTTGATGATTTTTCCAAGTTTACATAGGTGAGATTCTTGAGGAATAAATCCGATGCAATTGAAAGTTTCAGAATTCTTGCACTTCAAATCAAACAGAAGAAAGGTGGAATTGTACAAATAAGAAGTGATAATGGTGGAGAATTCCAAAATGAGCAGTTTGATTATTTCTGTCAAAACCAAGGCATTCAACATACAGCTCCCAGAACTCCTCAACAAAATAGAGTTGTTGAACGAAAAATCAGAATGCTGCAGGAAATAGCTAGAGCCAGGCTGGCTGGAAATCATGTACTGTCCGGTTACTGGGCTGAAGCAATTAATACTGCCTGTTACATCATCAATCGAGTTTATGTAAAACTGAAGACTAAGACTACCCCATATAAGATCTTCAAAGGAAAGACGCCAAACCTCAGTTACTGCCATGTTTTTATGTGTCTGTGCTATATTCTAAACGACAAAGATCACTTGGGAAAGTTTGATGCTAAGAGCGATGTGGGTATGTTTCGTGGTTACTCCACAAATAGTAGTGCTTTTCGAGTTTAAAACTCGAGAACCAAGATGATTGATGACAAGGTGAATGTAGTGTTTGATGATCGAGTTGGGTTCTATCAAGAAGGTGCCACACAACGAGACATATGTGTAACACAGCAGATTGCAAGTGAGGATTGCTCTACTCACGCTCCGACCAAGAAATCTGAGTCAAGTGAGTATGAAGAGAAATCACAACTTGAGACCATTCAAGTTCATAAGAATCGCTCACCAGATGATGTGATTGGAGGAATATTTGATGGAAGGGTAACTCACAAGAAACAAATTGATTTCAAAGAGATGGTTAAGCTTGCGTGCTTTGTCTCTGAAATGGCAAAACATGAGTGTTTTGTTTCTCAGATTGAACCACGAAACATTCAAGAATCTCTTAATGATGAATTTTGGACAGCTTTGATGCAGGACGAAATGGAACAATTTGTGCGTCTCTAAGTGTGGGATTTGGTTCCAAGACCAGATGGTGCTAACGTGGTACGAACAAAGTGGATATACAAGAATAAGAGAGATGAGCATGGAAATGTAACCACGAACAAATGAAGACTTGTTGGTCAGGGTTACTCACAAATCGAAGGCATTGGTTTTTATGAAAGCTTCGCTCATGTGGCTCGTCTTGAGTCAGTCATGCTCTTTTTTGGAATAGCATGCAAACTTCGAATCAAACTGTATCAGATGGACGTGAAGAGTGCCTTTCTCAATGGGTTACTCCAAGAAGAAGTTTATGTAGCACAACCAAAAGGATTCGAAGATCCACACTTTCCTGATCATGTTTATCGAGAGCATGGTACAAGAGACTAACACAATTTCTGCTCTCTGCCGAATTCAATAGAGGAGGAGTTGATAAAAATCTATTCATACAGAATGGGAACTTCTTGGTAGTTTAAGTTTATGTCGATGACATCATATTTGGAAGCACATCAAAGGCATTAGTTGACGAGTTTGTCAAAACAGTGACGAAGGAGTTTGAGATGAGTATGTTGGAGAGATGAGTTACTTTATTGGCTTACAAATCAAACAAATGGAAGACGAAATCCTCATTTCACAAAGCACCTATGCCAAGAACTTGTTCAAACGTTTCGGCATGCAAACGAGCAAGACTGCTAGAAACCCCATGAGCACAACCTCGAAACTCTCACGTGATGAAGAAGTTCAAATAGCCAATGAGAAACTATATAGAGCCATGATCGGTAGTTGCCTTTATCTTACCGCAAGTCTTCCGGACCTATGTCTGAGTGTTGGGATTTGTGCTCGTTACCAAGCCTCACCAAAGGAATCACACCTAAAAGCTGTAAAACGTGTGATCAAATAGGTGAAAGGTACACTGGACTTTGGCCTACATTATACGTTTGAGACTGATGTGAATCTTGTAGGATATTGCGATGCAGATTGAGCAGGTTACGTGGACGATCGTATGAGCACGTCTGGTGGTTGTTTCTTTCTTGAGAACAACTTGGTTTCATGGCACAGTAGAAAGCAAAACTGTGTATTTTTGTCTACAACAAAGGCTGAGTACATTTCCCTTGGGAGCTGTTGCACCCAGTTACTTTGGATGAGACAAATGCTTGTAGATTACGGTATCAATTCTGATTCCCTGTTAGTTCATTGCGATAATATGAGTGCCATAAACTTGTCCAAAAACCATGTCCAACACTTTCGTACAAAGCATGTTGATCTGAGACACCACTTTGTGAGAGCTGGTGGAGTTAAAACTTGTTGTCATTGAACATGTATTGTCTGAAAATCAACTTTCTGATATTCTTACTAAGACTTTAGATTTCAATTGCTTTTTGGGTCTTCGAAAAGCATTGGGAATTGTCGATCTTCAATCGTGAGTTCAAATGTCTAGAAGGAAAGGTGAGTCTAGGTAGAAAAATCACATATCAAGTCACATTATTTGAACCCTTGTTTGAACGAGTTATCTAGTGTAGAGTTCCAAACTGAAACTGAGTTTTCATAGTCTCATCATCCTATTAAGAAAGACACTCATCTTGGATCAGGATGCAACCGCATTTTCGATCTGAGTATTGATAACTGTCTGGATTGGATTAAGAAACACAATTCTTGTTAAGTGTGACACACATTTTGTTGAGTGTAACACATGAAAATTCTAAAAAAGGCCCAGTGTGATAAGTACTCGACTTGGATCAGGGTGCCACAACACTTTGCATCTGGTGTCGATCACTGTTTGATATGGCATAAACATATTTGTTTCTGATGTTTCAAAAAGAAAGGGAGAAAAGACCTAGTATGATAAACACTTGTCCTGGATCAGGGTGTCACCCCACTTTGAATCTGGTGTCAATCACTGTTTTGACTGGGAAGAATACATGCGGTGATGGGAGAAAATATTCGCTGAAGTAGTAGAAGTGAACACAAAAAGGGTTCTAAGTGTTTCAGAACAGGTGTGATTGTGTTAAAAATCTCCTTGGTAAACTAGTCTATGACAGCTACTCGGCTGAGAAATAGCTACAAATATACCGAAAAGTTCTACCTCCTTCTAAGATACAGATTTCGGAAATTATTTTGAAAGTACTTTTCCTATCTAATGCATTTTAATGTTTATTCAGACGAGTCTTGTTGACCAAGAATACACTTCCCAGCTTATCATTAATGTGTCCTTGCCTAGAGTGTTTGATATATGGGTTTAGAATTTTGGGCTTGTATAGTTTGTTGGTTATCTTATAATGGGCTTGGGCTTATGTGTTCCTTGATTAACTAATGATCTTGCTGCAAAGAAAAGGAAATTAGGCCATTTTTCTTGGCTTTATCTCTTTTTGTCTCTCTTGTGCGCTGACATGCATCAAAGAACACAGTCTCAAAAGTTCAGCTCGTCCTCTCAACCAGATCATTTCTCAGATTCCTCAGAGCATGACTCACGGAGTGATAGGAAGAGATCCTGATTTGAGACCGGTGGATCGAGTCGGGCAAATCCAACTGATGAGACCCACACCTTCTTACCGAAAAGAACGAGACCGAAGCTCATCGTGTGCAGTTTGCCGTGTCTGTGCAATCACAACCAGAGATGTATCAGCCTCCATCTGATCCTTACATCTTTAAGTTTGTTTCTAAAGCAGCATATGCCAGGTATCTTAAGTTCAAAAACAAGAAATTTATTCTTCAGAAGTATCTACCACTAGATGTTGCGAATCTACAAGATGTTAAGGAAGTTGTTGTCAATGCGGATATGATTTATACAGTCATAGATGTAGATCCTTTTGTACTGAACATAATCTGGGAATTTCTAGCAAATTTGGGAGATGCAAGAGATATTGCAGGAGGAGTTATAGTGTATGTTCGTGGGGATATGTATGAGGTTTCTCCAAGTGTTTTAGACCTGCTATATGAGCTATGTCCTGGTGATTGTAACTATGACATGTACTCAGAGAATCTGGATTCAGTCGTGGCCTTTCTCACAAACGGGCATCACCGACGATGGGAAGGCATGTGTTCGAAGTTTGTAACTGCCACTAATCAGGTTTTGTACAAGTTGTGTTGTGCCAATTGGATGCCAACCATAAATCACACTAGCATGAAATCTAACCGGTTGAAGTTTCTCTACTCGCTTCACCACCAGAAAAGGGCTGACTTTGGGATTATTGTGTACGAACAACTCTTGGCAATGACCAATACTGCAATTGGTGCTCAAAGAAGGATAGGGTTTCCGACCCTAATTCATCAGTTGCTCAACTCTCAGCGAACTGTACCTAGAATAGAAGATGATGAAGAAGTCTCCGGACATCTGACTGTTCTAATCAAAGATCGCAAGGCTGGAAGAGGAAGTGGGTGAGTTGAACAACCGCCAAATCTTGGTGATGATCTGCAAAAGGTCATTGATCTGCTACGCAACATCCACCTGAGGAGTCGAAGTAAGTCCTATATCTCTCCCTCTCTCTTTTTTACTGATGTCTCGAGATGTTTGTTTTTTTATCTATCTGTGCACTAAAGCAGGGGGAGATTATGGTCATGAAGAAGTACCAGTGCATGGTGTTGACAATTATGATGATCTGTAGTAGTGAGCTTGGGGTTTAATTTGAATTCTTTGTCTCTGGGTTTGATGCAACTTGTTGCGATTCCTGTTGTTTGCTTCTTTTGGTTATGTAAGGGATCTGTTGAATTTATGAGTAATGAAGTTTTTTTTAAAAAAACTGGTTGCATGCTTTTGTTCTTTGCTTTCTGGTGAATTCTTTACACAGGTGCTTGAGTTGTCATATTAAGATAAAAAAGGGGATAATGAAAGCTCAGTGGATTGAGCATCGTGTGCTTTAGTGTTTGACACAAGTGGTGGCTTGTGTTACGCATGGTGAAGTCATTGTGAGTAAGCCTGTTTAGTTCTTGTGTCACACTAGGAAATGAGAGTTACACAGTGTAGATAAGCTGAGCAAAAGTTGTTAGACGAAAATAAGAGACCCAAGAATCTAGAGGGAATCGCCAATTTGCAAAAAAGAAGATTTTGGGAGATTCACAAAATATATAGAATTGAATATATATATATATATAGGGGATTACGACACTTCGATTCGATTAAGTGTGCATTTTGTTAGTGATCATTATCGAGTTCCAGAACCTGTTCTGAATTGCGATCATTGTAAGGAGAATTAGTGAAAACATCTAGACCACTGTATTTTAGATAGATTAAGAATTGATCTGTAGCAAGTCGTGTGTGACTTCGAGTAAATCGGATTACTCAGATCTATAGAGATTGTTTTAGTGAATCTTAGTATACAAGTAGTTTTTATTGGTGTTGCTTGGGTTACTTCGTTCGTTCTTTGGTATCCGTTGGAGTTTTTCAAAGTCTACAAATCCGCATCGCTCGCCGACAACGTTACCCTACAAGTATTGATTATTCCTCTCTTCGACTCCGACCATGAACCGCCGTTGATTATCCCCTAATATTTCTCGCCTTCGCGGCCTCAGTTTCTGAATCAGAAATTTTCTTAGGTTTTGGTTTAGGAAACGGAGTATCAGAAGATGATAAAACGATCCAGTAATTGCGCAATTTGCGAGAATACGAATCGTGCTTCTATCTGCAGCGTTTGCGTTAATCATAGGTAACATCGATTTTTTCCGTAATCTGATGAAATTGAACTTTTCCGGAGTTCGATTTTTTTTTTTATGTCCTTTCTTAACAGATTGATTGAGTATAGTACTTTGTTAAAGTCACTAAAGACTAGACGAGATTCTTTGTATTCAAAGCTGAGTGAGCTACTGGAAGCTAAGGTTTGTGTCACGAGACTCCTTTACTAGTCTCTATATCTTTTGTTCTGAAACGCCTTAAGTGTTTAGGGAAAAGCTGATGATCAGAGGAATTGGAGATTGCTTCAAAACGAGAAGCTCTCGAATTTGAAGAATGGTCTTCGGGGTAACAAGGAGCAACTAACTCAAGGTATGTTTTAGTCAACTCCAAGGATCAAGGACCGAGTTCTGCTCAAGTAATGTGTCTTATGTAATATTCACAGGGAAGGCCAAGATCGAAAGAGAATCTCGTGATGTCAAAATTAAATCTGGGGTTCTTGATTCAGCTCGCTCCACGGTAGGAAAAATCAAAGCTTATTATGAATCATAAGGGTGATGTCAAAGAAAGATGGATTTTCTTTTTTTTCTTAGCTGGAAAAGATTAGAGTTGAGCAAGTGGACAAGTATTTTCCCAATCTAATATGTACGCAGAGCCTTGGCCATGTAAGGAACTAATTTGTGCTCTGGATATGAAATCTCAGAACGAGATGTAAAGAGTTAGTTTTCGTAATTGCAGATGGCAATTTCATCTGAGCGCCTTCACAAGCAGTCAGTGGTTGTCAAGCAAATATGCAAATTGTTCCCTCAACGCCAAGTAAGTTCATTATTTGCATATTCAGCTACTTGGATTTGTGGTTTAACAATAGTTTTTTTTATGTACTGTAACTGTATTCAGGTTGGCTTTGAGGGAGAGATTCTAAACGGTTCAGGTGGTACGTTTAATCTCATTTGCAATTCTCGTCTCCCGAAAGGTCTGGTTCCTCATTCCATCCCATCTGAAGAACTCGCTGCGTCTTTGGGGTAATGTTTGTTTTCTTCCTTTTTAAGGCTATACATTCACATAGTATGTGTGTTTGTGTCCGGTTTTGTAAGACAATTTCTGACATGTGGAGTAGGTTGATGGTCCAGCTTCTGAACCTTGTTGTTCACAACCTAGCCGCCCCTGCACTCCATAGCTCAGGTTTTGCGGTATGAATTTTGTCATCGCCATATATAAGTAATAATCTCTCAGCAAAGACTTAAACTTTACTGTCTCTTGGTTTTCACCGAACAGGGCTCTTGCTCCCGTATATGGCAACGAAATTCGTATTGGGACGCACGTCCTTCTACTCGAAGGTACAATCGTTTTTCCCTTTCCCAAAACCTCATGCTAGATAAAATGAAATAAAACAATGCATCCTTATGTTGCAGCAACGAGTATCCTCTCTTTATACCTCGCCAATATTATTGTTCAACAAGCGTTGAAAACTCATGGACAGATAAAAACTCCAGCAATTTTGGTATTGCTTCCATGGATTCAGATAGAAAAGAAGCGCGTCTGGACTCTACAGGAAGAAACAGCTTTAGTTACTTCTCTGCTTCTCCTCATTCGGTTGAGTCACATAGAGATCTACAGAAAGGGATAGCTCTACTCAAGAAAAGCGTTGCGTGCTTGAGAGCCTATTGTTACAATTCACTTTGCCTTGAAGTACCTCCCGAGACCTCAACTTTTGAAGCTTTTGCCAAGTTATTGGCCACACTTTCGTCATCAAAGGAGGTCCGGTCTATTTTCTCACTGAAAATGGCTTCTTCAAGGTAAACCAATCTTATTTGAAAATCCTTTACACCTGCTGTATTTGGGCCTAGCTTCCTGATATTTTTCATTTGTTGTTATGTGTTCTGTTGTTGCAGATCATGCAAGCAGGCTCAAGAACTCAACAAATCCATTTGGAACGCTCACTCTGTCATCTCAGGCTCCATACTTGAGAGTGCCCATCTTCCGGTACACGTTAGTTCCTCTTTTTTTGTATATTTTTTTTACTCCAAGCATAATTAAGAACACTAGTTGTCGCTTTAGAACCCACTGAACGATGTAAACATTCATACAGTTTCCAGCATACAATTTCCAACTCTCTCAGAAATGACTAAAATTTTGTAAATGTCGATGGGTCTTCTGGTTACTTGGATGAATTGGGCACATACATCTGCATCGATTGATGGTTATTTTGCATATTTTGTTGTTCCAGTAAAACCTCTAAACACAAATATTATCTGGCAGAGGAACGCAATTTATAACCAGGATACGAACTCAGCAGCTAGTTATCTCTCTGCAACTGAATCATCAGAGACCCGAAAGAGCAACGATATGAACGGATGGGATTTGGTGGAGCATCCAAAATACCCGCCACCACCATCGCAGTCTGAGGACGTTGAACACTGGACGCGTGCTATGTTTATCGATGCCAAGAAAAAATGAAAGGTTGATTCTTGCTTTGTTGAATTATGCTAAAACTTCTGTAAATATTGTCTTACAATGTACATAAACATAAACCATTCGTAGATTCTGTTTCAACCGAACGAGACCAAACGAAGACGAGTCTTTAGTATTACTAGAAGTTTGACCACGCTATTTATCTATAATTTTTATATTTTAATGCTAAAATATAATATAAAGCAGAAATTTATAAATAATTAATTTTATTTTTTTTATATATTATATTTTTTATTTGTTTTAATATTATATTTGATAAATCAGGATGGAATATTTTGAAGTTTTTTTTTTGTTTTAGTATCATTAATTTATATTTACTGTATATTAGATGGAAAAGTAAATACAGTTTCTATTAATCTTTTAGTAATCATACTATTTATTAAAAATTCAAATATCAATATTAAATATTTTTTAAAACTTTCTGTTATTGTATGTAGCATAATTTTTTATACATCATATGATTTAATTATTAATTTATTATTTGAAAATAGGTAAATAACCTTAATCTCATATATATGTATATATATGCTCATAAAATGTGTAATCATTTTTAATATTTAAATATGTAAATTTATGAACAATAAAAGTGATTCAATAAATTTTTGAAAATATGAAACTATAATATATTTTCAATATCAATTTTCGGTATTTATTATTTGTAGATAAATATTTATTATTAAAATGAAAATGAACAATTCCATGTTTAGATATAAATAAAATTACTTTGGATAGATTGTGTTCATTATCCACATACAATTATTTTATTGATATTGTGTAGAAAATATATAACCTTGTAATATTGTTTGTATATTAGATTAAAAACATACTTTCATTATTATTTTAGACTATTAAGTTAATTATTAAACAATTTGAGAGAGTTGTAATAGCAAGAAGAAAATTAGAAATGTTCTAAAAATTGTAAGGCCTTCTTAAAATGCATGGAATTTTGATCCTCTAACCTAAAATGATCTTTACACAAACTAATTTGGTATACTATTATAAATAAATGATAGAAAAATCTATGGTAAATATATGATAGACTGGAGGTAACAATTAAAAAGAAAATTTAATTGTATTGTGGTTACTGAGCATAATCAAAAACCATAATCATATCTTAATTGTATTTAGTTTAATACTAATGTATATGATGATTTGTTTCAGTTGTGTACATCACAAGCCACAAAGTTCCATTAACTATTTAGTTTCTTTAAAATTATTTTGGATAGATTATGTTCATTATCCACATACAATTATTTTATTGATATTGTGTAGAAAATATATAACCTTGTAATATTGTTTGTATGTTAGATTAAAAACATACTTTCATTATTATTTTAGACTATTAAGTTAATTATTAAACAATTTGAGAAAGTTGTAATAGCAAGAAGAAAATTAGAAATGTTCAAAAAATTGTAAGGCCTTCTTAAAATGCATGAAATTTTGATCCTCTAACCTAAAATGATCTTTACACAAACTAATTTGGTATACTATTATAAATAAATGATAGAAAAATTCTATGGTAAATATATGATAGACTAGAGGTAACAATTAAAAAGAAAATTAAATTGTATTGTGGTTACTGAGCATAATCAAAAACCATAAACATATCTTAATTGTATTTAGTTTAATACTAATGTATATGATGATTTGTTTCAGTTGTGTACATCACAAGCCACAAAGTTCCAATAACTATTTAGTTTCTTTAGTATATACATTTTTTCTGCTTTGGCAAATTTCCGGACATAACTTATGTTACTTTATTTTGATAAAAAACTCAAAAATATTTAGAGTAGACATCAAAAAAAAGTTTTGAGATATTTTTGGTTTATTCTTTTTATTCATAAATATGATTCTTTAAAAAAATAACTATAGAAGAAGAAGAATAAACCGAATTATACTGAGATAGTTGTTTTTATAAACAATATGTATTATATTTGGCTACAAAAGAAGAATAGTGCAACAAACATAACAAATGAGAAAGAAATATATCTCATTTATATTTTTATGATGTTGATAATGATGTCCATTTAGTTATCAAGTAAGGTCGTTTAGTACTTTGTTTGGGCTTCTGATTTTTCTTATTTCTGATTTTAATAATATCTATGGATTTATCAAAACTGACTCAGAGATATATAGTAATAGGATGTTTTTCTCTGTTTTTTTTTAAAATCTTTTTCTCTCCCTTTTCAAAAAGATATATAAGTAATTTTTTTAAAGAATATTTTCTTCTCTAAGAAATATAAGTAAATGTTTTTTAAAAAGATATATAAGTAAATTTTTTCTCTCTAAGATATATAAGTAAATGTTTTAAGAAAAGATATATAAGGAAATGTTTTAACAATCTTTTTCTCTCTGTTGGGAAGTAATGTTTTTATTTTACATTGTGCTGACTCCTTTGGTTTTCTTGGGATCCTATACGGTAATTATTCAATTATATTGAAACTTGTTCACGAAGTTAGTTTACTTAGAAGTTGTATATTTCAAGTAGCCTTGTCTCTTTTCTAGATTACACATTTTTAGAAAACGCTTTAGGTCTTAAGGAAAAAAATAATGATGTTAGTAAAGAGTGAATGTTTTTGGCAATTACTAAACTATCTTTTGATCGCTAAAAGGGATCACATCGATTACTTAAAAGAAAATGACGTATTGAACTATTTTGATTTCTATTTGATTGTACATGAAATTGTCATCCTTAAAATGTATAAAAATGCTCCCAAAGTTAGTAAATAAGTTAAAGTCACTTTACACAGTAACAACAATACATTGTTATTGACTTACCGAAACAAATTTGTATTTATTATTTACAATGAGCATAATTTTAGAATGATAGTTATATTTTTGTGAATCACATACATAAATAGATTATATGAAATGAAATATAATTGGAATAAGGGATAATTGATTGAATGGAGAGAAGAAGAGGAAACAAATTCAGGAGAGTAAGCAGCTGGAGCGTTAAGCGAAGGATTGGAGGAGATGAGTCTCACTGCTTTATGGGTTAGGTTTGGGCGAATAGCGAATGGGCCGAGATAGAGGATGTGCCGGAAATGTAGTAATATAATGTGAGTCCATTATATATGATGTTATCAGGTAAAATACGGGTCGGAAGTGTAGAATTAAATGGTGATTTCGGGTGAAATATAAGTCTATTTTTGGATGAAAAAATATGATTACTTGGCGAATTAAAATATTTTCATTGGCTAATTATTTTTGCTGATGTGGATAGTCTCCCCTTTCACCTTATTCTCCTTTTAGTATTGTTAGATGTTGTTAATTTGTTTTTAATAAAAACTCCTTTTCCATTATAGTTTTTATTTTTTAATAGTTTAATTAAACATCTTAAACTCTTTGAGACTAATTTTCTCGTTTTTTTCTGAATATAATGTTAAATTTATTCAAAGAAAACTGCTTTTGTATATCATGTGTGTATTGTTTCTTGAAAACTGCGTTATTCTAAAACAGAATAAAACCCAAACAATATTGAAGACTGTTATGCTTGTGAAGCAAACCAAAGCTGCAGTAGAGCTCCATATTTGTGGTTCCCCATTGCTGAGATGGATAAACACTTTTTCTTCACTTGACAATCGATGAATTTGACCACAGATGGCCGTAGCCACAGGAACAGAGCCATGACGTCTCTCATTGCGTTCCCGCCAGAGAGAGTGCAAAGATGTTTGGAAAACATATCGAAGCAGAAATCTGACTTTGCAGTCCAAAGTATTACTCACAGGTAAGTAAGTAACGTTCTCCCATTCCAAAGTGAAACGAGATCCTAGGAGTCCTCTCGTTAACTTGGTCCAGAGTGCTGCCGTGTAAGCACACTCAAAAAATAAATGGTTGCGTGATTCAATGCTGCGTTGACAGAAGATACAAGCTGGATCAAAGCTCGAGTTCCATGTGATCATACGATCCCTTGTTATTAATCTGTTATGCAGAGCCAGCCATGTGCAAAAGCATACTTCGGCGTTGCATACTGAAACCATACTCCCGAGTGCCAGTTAACTATTGGAGAGACTTGGCGAATGAGATGCCATGTTTTCTTTGTATTAAATTGATGTCTATAACTCCCTGCTTTCTGCTGCCACAAAGGAACGTCCCCTGCTTCAACAATCTATGAGCGCTGATTCTCTAAAGCTGTCTTGGTTGAAAATTTCTACTCGATGGTTTCTTTTCCGCCTATTAAGAACAGAGGCCACCGAAGCCATGGCTCTGATACCCCCCATGTCAATACATCCTCGTGGCCCAACAAGATCAAAAGGTGCCCCATATCTGACCATGTATCATACGAAAAGGATGTGGAACGACCATCCTTAACATCCATACGGTGTAAGAACTTAGCTTTGTCTCTATACGTTAATAATTTGCGCCACATCCAGGAACCTAGAGATGTATTATCTTTGACAGACCATAAACTACCTTGACGTATCAGGTACGTGTGAATCCACTTGTCCCATAAGGATGTCTGTTGAGATGTCAAATGCCATATGAGCTTCAAACTGCTAACCATGTTGACTTCTTTCAGAGGTCTAAGACCTAATCCTCCCTCTCTCTTAGGCAGACAGATTAGATCCCAAGAGATTTTAGCTTTTTTCGAGTTCAGTATAGGACCCAACCATAGGAACGCAGAACATATTCTGTTTATTTCTTTGATGCATGCACCCGGTAGACGACATCCAGAAATTAGCAATGCTCATAAGAACAGATGCAATCAGCTGAAGACGCCCAGCCATGGAGAGAAAACGGTTAGTCCAATGCTAGATTCTTCTTCTTATTTGCTCTATTAGGGGCTTATAGTCTTGGGCTCCCATTCACTTGGTCATTAATGGAAGACCAAGGTAGCGGACTGGTAACTGACCTGATGCAAATTGGTATTGTGCTTGAACAGTTTGTATGGTTGCATCCTGCTGACCAGCATAATAGATTGTAGATTTCTCCATACTAATCTTCAGCTCAGAGTTATTTGCAAAGCGATCAAAGACCTCAACAATGCTTTCAATAGATCGAACTCTCCCATCATTAAAGACCAGAATATCATCAGCAAAACTCAAGTAAGTGAGTCCAAGATTTTTGCATTTCGGTGATATCCAATTTTATCCTCGGAGGCTGCTTTATCCAAGAGTTTTGAGAGGACATTCATGCTGATAACAAAGAGATATGGAGATAAAGCACAGCCCTGCCTGAGCCCTCTCTTACTTTGAAAATATTCCGCTAACTCTCCATTTACCTGAATCGAAAAAGACGCTGTTGTGACACAGAGTGAGATCTAGTGTATAAACTTCTGCGGAAAATTCATCGCCTCCAGAGTATTTATAAGAAACTGCCACTGCACTGAATCAAAAGCTTTCGATATGTCAATCTTAATTGCACACCGTCGCGAGATTGAATCCTTGTGATAGTCCTTAACAAGTTCTGTTGCAAGAAGCAGATTTTCAATAAGTAGCCGGTCCTGAACAAATGCCGATTGATTCAAGCTAATGAAGTCTGGTAAAGTTCTTTTCAGCCGATTAGCGATAATCTTAGAAATGACTTTATAGATTACATTGCAGCATGAGATAGGCTGATAGTCTTTCATTCGACGCGCCTCAAGAATTTTTGGGATTAATGCCAGAATTGTCGTGTTGACGCCCTTTGGGAGAAAACCTTTGTCGAAAAAAGACTGAATCGCTGTGATAAATTCGAATCCAATGACAGACCATGAAGCTTTAAAAAATTCCACTGTATAACCATCTGGACCCGGAGACTTATCACATGGCATTGCAAACAGAACCTTTGTTATCTCCTCTGCTGATACTTCCTTAATCAGTTGCGACTGCTCCATTTCACTGCAACAGTAAGGCAAGAGTTCCTTTAAATCATTCACTGCAATTCCTTTGTAATCCATTGGTTGATGTTGCAGGAATTCCCGAAAGAAACGCTCTGCCTCTTTTTTTGATCTCTGTAGCAGACGATAATACATTGCCATCCTCTGTTTGAATTTCCTTAATATAATTTCTTATCTCACGAGCTATTGCTGCACGATGAAAAGATTTGTTGTTCTTGTCGCCTATTTTCAACCAATGCATTTTTGACTTCTGTTTTAGGAAACTCTCCTCCAAATCTGAGACATAATCCCATCGCTTATAGGCTATGTTCTCAGCTGCCATATTATGCGGTGATGGGTTCTCCATGTTCACATTTTGTTTGTCACAAAGCATGGCAAATGCTTCGGCTGTCTTCTTTGTCAAGTTTTCCAAACCGTCTTTTTTGCAAACTTTCTGATAATTGGCTTCAGACTCTTAAGTTTCTTCGAGAAACGAAATAATGTGGACGTCGACAGATATATTGGCTCTGTACTTTGCCAATATTGCTCCACTACAGACTGAAAACCTGGTAAATTCGCAGTAGCATTAACGAATTTAAAAGGGCGCTTTGGTCGATCAATATCTGATGTTAGTTGTATCCTACATCGCAAATTGTCTGAGCAACCGACTCCTTCAAACACATTGTACGACTGTGGGAACATGCTAAGCTAATGGTCATTAAATAAGACTCTATCAAGTTTCTTGGATATTTGACCTTCCTCCCTCTTGTTACACCAGGTGAACCTGGGGCCATGAGATGCTAGGTCCATGAAAGAGCAGTGTTGAGTGACATCTTGAAAGTCTCTCATTCCCTGAGTTACCAATGGTGAAGTTTGATAAGAAGAATGGTCATCCATATCAAGAGTCTCATTAAAATCACCTTCCACAAGCCAAGCTTTATTTCTGATTATTGATGAATCATGATGAGATTTCAGGTCTCTCCACAGGCTCATACGAGCTGAGATGTTATTTGATGCATAAACAAGTGAGAAAAAGAACTCCTCTCCTCCTTCTTCTAGCAACACTGAAACTGTAATCATTTGATCACTTTTGAAAAAGGGAGTAACACGTACATCAGGTCCTCACACCAACCAGATCCTCCCTAAAGTATTGTGTTTGTAATTTGAAAGCATCGACCAATTCGGAAAAACTGATGATGCTATTCGCTGACTTCTTCCTTCCTTAACTCTTGTTTCCAACAGACCACCGAAACAAAACCGTTTCTCTGCAACCCATTTCTTCACTACGGAATGTTTTTTGGATTTGCTGAATCCCCGCACATTCAAGAAGAAACCCGACATATTATTTCTTCTTGCAGTTACGTCTTTTACCCACTGCACTAGGGAGAGATTCTTGTGTGCTTAAGGCGAAAGATTCTATTGAGTTCTTATTAATCCCTTTGGAGGCTCTTGTAGAAGTTCTGCGAAGTTGAGTCTCTTCCTTCTCCTCTGATTTTTCATTTGTTTCTTCTTTTTGCGAGTCTGGAAAGTGATTTGTATCATCTAATTTCTCACCTTCCTCACTGTCCTCTTCATTATCATCCTGAGTATTGGTCTCGGCGTCCTCCATGTACTCTGTAAGAACGTCATTTAGAATTGCAAACCGCGATGGTGAGCCCACAGTCTGGACCTCAACGTGTTTTCCTGCAGACTGAACTTGTTTCGAAGGAGAAACACCAGACCAATTTCCTTTCTCTGTCACAGTGTTTTGTTGATCTGCAGCAGCAGCTGTTACTCCATTTTCTACATGTGGAGAACCTACACCATCCTCTTTTTTTTCTTCATCAACAATTGATGAAGGTAAGCTTTCACCTTCTGTAATTATTGCAGCATTAACCTCCAAAACTCTCTGGTCAGACAAAGGTATATTCTTTTCCAAATTATCCACTACATTTTGATCTTGTACGATATATCTTCTGCCCCTTTCTCCTTCTGCAATATTTTTATTTACCTCTTCTTGTTTCCACATGCAGATCCAAGGTGACCCCATTTCGAGCAAATATTACACTTGTGAGGGAACCATGGACACTCAAATTGAACCTCAGCATCAACACCCAATTTCGACTTGAAATGGTGAGTTTTGGGCAGCTCCTTTGTCATGTCGGCCTCTACAAAAACCTTTGCTTCCACAAAGCTTTTACATAGGATTGTTTCTAGGTGATGACTTTTTAACTTCCCCACTGCACTAGCAATGAAGCCCAATCCTTCCCATGAAAACATTTTTTGTGGAACATTATTCATAGTGAGCCACATCGGTATAACTTTGATCTCTTGTTCATCCTCCTCTTCCACTTATGGAGACCATTTTGTGACAACCATTGGAATATTTGCAATATTTCACATTCCCCTTTTTACGATCCGATTTCTTGTGTTTTTATCCTTGATACGAAACTTGACTGTAAGTGAATCCACTTCGAAAACCTCATTACGTATCGATGCATCTCCTAGTGGCCAAATCTTGTTCACGATCACATGAATCTTAGCGATATGTGGTGCCGTGTTCAAGAACTTTCCTTCGAGTAGATCATCCCATAAAGGCACTGAGTCCTTTCAATCAACGTTTCCTACAGCAAGAACATTCTCTGATAAAGAGACACCGTTATGTGCAACTTGAACCCAAGACGTCTTCTTAGTTTCTTTCACGACCATTACCTTCTGTTTCTCCACTGCCGGCAGTGGAAGATTATCTTTTTCCAGCGCCGACATCGGCCTCCGAACCTTAACCTGCGTCAAAATCCTCAAAGCCCTAATCCCCTCAAAAATTGCCTCTTGTCTTTTGCCACTATCTTTATGCTTTTTAATAATTTTCTCGTTCCTCCTTTTACCTACTGCAGATTTGCTATGTCTTTTTTTTCTTCTTTTTACCTCATGCAGATTGCTTGTTGACTTTATTTTCAAATGCGTCAAGTCCAAAAGCTGGCTACTGGTTGACAGTGTTTTATAGTGAGGCAAATGGTCTACTGATAGGAAGAATTTAGAGAGATTTGGGTTCGAAACAACTCTATGACATTAAACTTCTGTCGCCATTCGGATATGATGTCATGCTCTGAACCTCATTTGAAAATCTGGTAAAAATTCATCCGTGTACTACACCTCTCCTTATGGATTAATCTAGATCATTCCATAGATCCAGTATACCCCAATTCAGAAAAAGTCTCGTCTTCTTTTCATCATACTAGTGCTTTTATAGCTTGCTTTGGGTTTCTTTCCCTTGTTCCGCGTGCATGTTGCTTAATTTTTAGTAGACTTGGAGCAACAGAGCGCACATAGTGTTTGGTGAGTTCAAACACCAGCTTTCAAAACACATAGTGCTTTTTTTATTCATCGTCAATGAAAAAAACACTCTTTGTAATTAGATATTCATGTTCGGTATTGAATGTAAAGAATTTGCTCTACATCATCATTTTGGGCTGAATCCTAGTTGTAATCCATGTGTACAAGTCATATCAATTTGACTCGTTGTGGGTAAGTAAATATGCTGTAAGGATCCACTACTAAAATACTTTTATTTAGAAACATCAATCATGAGTGTTTTATACAGTTAATTTATTTCTCTAAGTGTCAAAACACTAGTTAAAACATTAAAAAACATATTTCAAGAAGACAACCTTAAAGGAGTTCTCCTAAGTGTGGGATATAGCACCAAATAGATTTTGTGTATGGATCATGTTTACCGAACCGGCCTAGTAAGAAAACTAATCCACTGAAAACAAAAGAGCTCTAGACGGAAGTGAGTGAGCCTATGGCTAAGAAGAACATCTATGTAAGCATGAATCCATGTGTCGTAGCAGTTCTGCTTGTTCTTAAGTAGGAAGAAACATGGAGGATGTGTGCGCATTGTCGAGTCATCAACAACATCACAGTAAAATATCAATATCCTATTTCTAGATTATATGATATGTTGGATGAACTTCATGGATGTAATATGTTTTCTAAGATAAACTTGAAAAGAGATTCCCACCAGATAAAAATGAAACAAAATGATGAACGAAAAACTTCAGTTATGACTAAGCATGACTTTTATGAATGCTTAGTTATGCTTCATAAGGCCTTTTGGATTAAACAACAAAACAAAAGGAAAGGTTTCAATAAGAACCAACTCGGTTCCTATTCTTCCAAGCCTATCTAAAGGAGAGCAGCTGTTTAACAAGACTAAGGAAGACACTCACCCACTTGCACCAATCTGGGATGAAAAAGGCAAATGACAAGCAACTAACAAACTCTAGGCATTTCAATACTTCAAATGCCAAAGATTCAATCATTATTATAATGAGTACATCAACAACAAAAACATGCTAGTCCTAGTCAATGGAGAAGTTATTTCCAATGATGAAGAGCAACCAGAAGAAGAGACTGAGGAAGAAACCGTGAGCTATCCAGTACATGGTGAGTTGCTAGTCACTAGAAGAGCTTTGAATGCTCACACCAAGGCACATTAACAAGATCATAGAGAAATTGTTATACACATGATGTCTCGACCATGACAAAGTGTGTAGCCTTCTTATAGACAAAGGAAGATGTACTAATGCTGCTAGTGAGGTTTTGGTGGAGAAGATTGGACTGAAAGTCAATAAGAATCCAAAAACCTATAACCTTAAGTGGTTCAGTGAAGAAGGGGAGATGGGAGTGACCGATAAAGTCACTATATATCCCCTTCACTATTGGTAAATACAAAGACACAGTTGAGTGTGATGTGCTACCCATGGAGGCGAGCCATATCTTGCTTGGACAGCTTTGGAATTATGACAAGAAGCCTGTTCATGAGGATTCACCAACATGCACACGTTTGTGCATGAGGACAAGAAGGTAACACTGGTGCCACTAACACCCCAAGAAGTGCACAAGGTTCAAGTGCAACTTAAACAAAGGAAATAAACAGATAGAGAAGCCAGAGCCAAGACCACCAAATAGGAAGGTAAGGTAAAAGGTTTAAGTCTCATTACTACACCCTCTGACACATAACAAAATGTATTCAACCAGTAATCCATGAACTTACTAATCTTTAGATTGTTGACTTCTTCTTCTAACCATGACCCATTCATACCGAGTGATATTTAGCTCTTTACATGACTATAGGGATGTATTTCCAGGAGACAACCCAATGGGATTGCCACCCATTAGAGGCATAGAGCATCAAACATATTTTGTGCCTTAAGCCTCATTTCCCAACCTTCGAGATTACAGAAAAAAAATCCGAATGAGACCAAGGGCTGCAAAAACAAGTCAATGACCTCTTGGAGAAAATGAACAATCGAGAAACCATGAGTCCTTGTGTTGTACCAGTCCTTCTTGTGCCTAAGAAGGATGGTAGTGGGTGAATATGTATTACTTATCGAGCAATCAACAATATCACGATGAAGTATAGGCACCCGATACCACACTTAAATGATACTATAGATGAGTTGCATGGTTCATGTGTGTTTTCTAAGATAGAGGATCAAAGTGGTTATCACCAGATTGGGATGAGTGAAGGTGACAAGTGGAAAACCACTTTCAAGACTAACATGGACTATATAAATGGCTAGTGATGCATTTTGGGTTAATTAATGCACCTAGTACATTTGTGAGGCTGATGAATTATATCTTAAGGGCTTATATATGATTGTTTGTGGTAGTTTACTTTGATGATGTATTGATATTTAGTCAAACCATGAATGAACATGTAGGACATCTTACAAAGGTTCTAGACGTGCTTAGGAGATAAACCTTGTATGCCAACTATAAGAAATATTGTTTTGATACATGTATCCTTGTTTTCCTAGGGTTTGTTGTGACCTCACAGGACATACAAGTGTATGAAGAGGAGTGAGCCATAAGGGAATATCTGGTTCCTAAAACCATGGGCAAAGCAAAGATCTTTGACAGCCTTGCTTAGTTCTATATAAGGTTTGTGAATGACTTCAGTTCCATAGTTTCTCCACTCACAGATACAATCAAGAAACGTGTAGGATTCAGTTAAGGACGTGAACAAGAGGATGCATTTTAGGCATACACAAAAAGGCTGTCCAGATCTCCTTTGCTGGTACTACTCAATTTTCTCAAAACATTTGAAATAGAGTGTGATGCATCTAGGATCAGAACTGGAGCTGTGCTGATGCAAGAAAAGGGGCCCATACCATACTTCATTGAGAAACTAGGAGGAGCTAAGCTGAACTATCCTACTTATGAAAAAGAGTTGCATGCGTTGGTTAAACATGGAAAAATTACCTATGGCCAAATTAGTTTGTGATCCACACGTATCTTGAGTCACTCAAGCACTTGAAAGGACATCAAAAACTGAATAAAAGACATGCTAGAAGGATCAAGTTTATTGAGACATTTTTATATGTCGTTCAATACAAACATGGTAAAGAGGATGTTGTTAGTGCTGCATTGTCGACAAGGTACACTCGACGTCTCTTATATGGAAGAAAAACTCTTAAAGGTTGAGCAGATCATAACATACTATGATTGCTACCCTATCTTCCATGACAAGTACCAAACAACTAGGAATCAAGCATGTGATAGGTTCTATCAAGTAGATGGTTTTATTTTAATGATAACTGTTTATGTGTGCTAGTTGCTCTTTGATTGAATTGTATGCTAGGAAAGGACATGGAGGTGACCTTCACGAACACTTTGATGAGCCAAAACATTGAGTGCCTTGCAGAAACACTTTTATTGTCCAAGAATGAAGTTAGACGTTGAGAGGGTGTGTGGACAATTCATACTTTGCAAGCAAGCCAAGTCCAACCACGCGATTTGTATACTCATTTACCTATTCCTATTGAACCTTGGGTTCATGTGTCCATGGACTTTGTTTTAGGATTTCCTAGAACTAGGAAGGGTCGAGATAGTATTTTTGTGCTTGTAGATAGGCTCTCTAAGATGGCACACTTCCTTGCTTGTATAAGACTAATGATGCTACTTTAATGGCCGATTTCTTCTTTGAAGAAGTTGTGAGGTAGCATGGATTACCTAGAACAATCGTTTAAGATAGATATTTCTTAGTCACTTCTAGAAAACTTCGTGGGGTAAAACTAGGTACCAAGTTGCTCTTTTAAACTACTTGTCATCCACAAACTGATGGAAAACTAAGGTAGTAAATATAAAATGATATACTTTTTACATGCCCTTTTAGTATGAAACATCAAAACTTGGGAATATTGTTTGCCACTTGTAGAATTTTCTTAGAATTCTACAGTGACACACAAAATCGAGGTTGTTTATGAGTTATACTTGTGGCAAACAATTACCAAGTTGACTCCTTTTTAGGTTGTTTATGGTTTCAGTCCATTGTCTCCATTAAACTTGAAGGATCTGCCTTTAAAAGATGAGACTAACCTTGATGGTAAAAAGAAACGAGGTTATGAAGTCTTTGCATGAGCAGGTTATAAAGAATACATAGGAAAGAACAAATATGTATGTGAGGAAGGCAAACAAACGGAAGAAAGAACTCGTCCTTGAACCATGAAATATGGTTTGTGTTCACTTTACAAATGAAAGGAAATCCAAACTCATGCCTCACACCGATGGAACATTTAAAGTCTTTAAGAATATTTACAACAATTCCTATAACATTGATCTCCAAGTTAAGTATTCAATTAGTTCCACTTTCACAGTTTCTGACCTTTCTCTTATTTGTTTTTTTTGTGACAGATGACTTGGATTTGAAGTCAAATGCTTTTAAAGGAGGCGGGCATGATGTGGCCATATTTGGACCAAAGGTGCATATAAACCAAGAGGATGCTGGAGCTTCATCTAGACGTTCCGACAGATACTAACATGGACGACCCATTTAGAAATGGATCAAAGAACGCAGGGTGGTCGGAAAATGGACAAGCTGGAAATGGAGTGACATAGACGAGAGAAAAGCTAGATCTGGAGGAAGATCATATGGAGCTGGAACTAGACTCTGAAATACACTTTTTTCAACAAAGGGAGTCTAAGGCAGATATTGGGCGAACCAGACGTCCAGTAGAACGAGCCCATTTACCTAATGGACAAGAGAAGGCCTCAACAGCCCAAAGAGAGCATGAAGACCCAAAATATGACCCACTTATTTATTCAGTTAGGCCAATCATGAGATCAAAGGCCAAGGCCCTAAAGGAAGCTATTGGCCTCTTAATCAAGTTTGTCCAAGAAGAAGATGAGCTGAATCATGCAAAGGAGAAATGACCGACTTAGTTTAGTCCTACGCTTTCCCAAGATTTATAGTTATAGGGGTTTATTACTAAAACAATTAGGATTAGGCTTACATGTAAAACTATTAGGAATTTGTTTTGGTTTTCATAAAACCATTAGGACTAGGATTAGGGTTTATAGTCGGCATAGTTATTCCGTTATATGCTAATTGTGTAAGCCTTTTGCAAGCTACCAATTAATCCCAAAGCTTTTGCAAAAAAAGTCTCCCATGAGCTCCTTATCTCTTTGTTCAACTTTGAGCATTCGGCTGGATCACCAGTAAGTTTACTCTCCTGCTTATGTGAAGTCCATCAGACATAAACCTATACGAGTTATAATCATAGAGCCACAACAAAACAACTCAAGGAACTTCCATCTCATTGCGTGGAAAACTACCCATCATCCAAGTGCTAGTAGCCTTGGATCTATCCAATCGCCAACAAACCCATTTCAACTCCACAAGTTCTAGTAATATCGTGGATCATCTGCCTATCCTTCAAATTATCTGGATGATTACATCTATCCAATGTCGTATGAGGTAAGAATGCTTATAGGATGGGTTTGGTCGCGAGAAAAAAGGAAGAGGTGGGACAACACCCAAATCGATCAGTCAGATACATCTTAGTGTCTGATATTCACTCAAATTACCCTAGAGCAACCTTCTCTCTCAAATAAGAGATCGTATTGTAGTTATTAGGATCGATTCCACATGGAGTGTGGACATACAATAAACAATAGAAATTTAGATTAAGTTAGGCAAATAATATTAAGCAGTAAATAAAGCAATAAACAAGTAAATCAGTAGTTGTAAGATATATGAGAAAATAGCTAAACTTTGGGTTTCACGCAACCAGAATTATGAGTTATAGATGCCAAGGTGTGTCATGAACCTTCCTAGAACTCGAATTCTATAGTAAAATGTCCAGCTCTCGCTACGAGTCGAATCAGATGACTAAGTCATATGTTCCAGCTCTCGCGTGCGAACAAGGAATACTACAAAGTGTCGATCGATACTTCCGTAGACTAGAATTAACATCCTAATAGATATGCGCCTAACAACCTAGCTCAGCAGAAATATTATCAGGAGTTGAATCCACACTCGCGGTTGTCAAATATCCGAAGTTTTAGAATTCTAGTTAGCTACTCTAGAACACAAGCAATTAGATAAATTTTGTTGAAGTATACTAATAAATCACCCTAGCAGTTCTATGTTTCAATAATTCATCTAAACATTAAACCCTAAATATAACAAGGTAACTACTCAGACATAATTAAACAAGACATAAAGATAAATTGAATGTATTTCATAGTAGATACACTAAGAAAACAATGGAGTTCCAATACAAATCTCTGAATGAGTCTTGATCTTATCTCAAAAACTACTAACTTCTAAGAACAAATATGAATGGTGGTAATGTGTAAGGTCGTATTTTTCCCAAGACAATGGAAAAACCTATAAATATTAGGTATAAAGTTGGCCAGGGGAAATTACGTAATATGTGGAGCTTGAGCTTGAGCTTGAGTCGGTCTTGATTTAAGTGGGGTCCGTCTACTCACGTAGGTGTCGAGCGACACCAAGGAAGAGGTGTCAGTTGATGCTTCTTCCAAATCTCAGCTTTGAATTCTGATTTCTTAAACAACTACGATTTTCCTCATCCATAAACTCTAAAATGCTCCATCATCTCTATATTTCTCCAAAACATATGTGGACCTAAAAAGACTTTAAACTAAACTCCAAACACATATAATAGACTCTAAAAAGAACATATACTATAGCTAAAAACTGGTAAAGTCCATATCATATCAACTGCTCCAGACTTATCAATTTTCTTGTCCTCAAGCAAAACATAGAATAGTCTTGTGAAAGAGGTTTGAAAGCACAAGGACTCACACAGTTTTCTAACTATTGCCTTCACATCTGCAATGTTGCAAGCCACATCAGATCATAGCCAACCCAGAGGCACATCCATGTACTACACCATAGCTTAGAAACCAAACCATTAAGTGCACAACTCAGCTGATGCCCCCTGACATACCCCTCTACTGACCTCATTTATGAAAATAAATGTGTACGCTAAATCTTGGGAGTATCGATAAAATGACACATGGACACTTACCCCAACAAGTATCTGAACATACAAGTAGTCTTCTCTAATCCTTTTCTTCTCTCTTTCTCTCTTCTCTTAATCTTTCTTTTTCATTTTCTCTTTTATATTTTCTATATATTTTCTTTTTTTTTTTGCAAAGTCTAGTATAGAAAAATTTCCTACCCCTCGCTTCCATCTTTGTGTGATCATCCATTTGAATTAGAATAGTGGTGTCGTAGAAAATTTCTTCATCTTAGAAAATCATCTCAATCTTCTTTTTTGATATATACCGAAGAGAGAGAGAGAGAGAGAGAGAGAGAGAGAAGGAAACCAGAAACACACTTAATTTTAACTTCCAGACTTGCATGAAGAATTCAATCCAGTGTATACCAAGCCCTAAAACAAGAAAGTTTTGCTGATTAAGGTTTGAAGTCAGCTTTGGTTCCTTCAGAATTCCTCAACAGGCGTTGATGTTAATGGAAAGTGATCCACTTTAATGTTTCCATTCATTACACCCTACGGTCAATAACCTCAAAGAATGGTGCTAGTGAGTGGTTAGATAATAAGTAAAATTTTAAAATTTCACCATCTCCTTCTTGACTCTATAAAACTCAATAAAACACATAAAACTAGTACTGAAAATAAAACATAATATCAGTAACTACCTCCTCTAGACTTAAACAACACTGTCCCCAGTGTTATACAGTCTAAGATTGGTGAAGAAAATAAATAATAAGAACAAATTCAACAAGGAAAAATGGTACACTTACCTGCGGTGTGAGTGTCGATTGACACAGTAAAGTGGCGATCGATACTTGTCACTACTGGAAATCGACATTGATCAAGTGACGGTCAATGCTTGTTGCAGTCTCGTCTTTCTCGGATCTGCTTTGTTTTTTTTTAGAAATAAATAAAGACATGAAAATCAGTAATAAATGAAAATAAAATTTTAAACTTATTAATGGGTTGCAAATATATCATGGAGTTTACCAATTTTAGACCATGGTATAGGTTCTTTTTAGAGTCTATTATATGTGTTTGGAGCCTGTTTTAGAGTATTTTTAGGTTCATGTACGTTGTAGAGAACTTTGGAAATTTTAGAGCTTGTTGAAATGCAGAGCTGCGCAGACACGTCAGAAGTTTAGCTATGGCTGGAGACTTTCCTAGAGTGAGATTGAGATCATAATTTTCCTAAAGATAGATATTTTAATTATATTTCTAATTCCACCAGTTTGAGGTCCATCTGACGATTAGATCTAAAGTTATGCTCGTTTTACTGAAGAGAGGAACTCCTTCAGAGTCTTCTTGGAACTCCTTTGGTTTTATATTGGTTTATTTACATATATTCCTCTATGATTATGATTTCATGTATCATGTCTGATTAGATCCATCTACGAGGTTTAAGTTTTCTAGGGTTTTGAATGAACTTCTGAATTATAGAATTGCTAGGGTGATTTATAATAAATCATTTATTATATCCTTCACAAGATTGTTGTTGCTGCTTATTTCTAGAGTAATTAACTAGAAACCTGATCATAGGATAGTCAGGCGCACGGGAGAGAATAGTCTATTACCTGAATCTAATCTTGCGATGCTAGGTTGCTAGGCGCACGCGAAAGCTGGTTTAAATAACTTAGTGAACAAATCGAATTGGTTCTTAACACTTGTTTGGAAGGATCAACACTCGTTCATAAGCTTACATGCGAGAGCTGGAATCACATGATTTCAGGCATCTGATTAGTAAGCGCATGTGAGAGCTGGTTTACTTGCTTAAATGAATTTGAGTTCTAGGATCAAACCCTTAGCATCTATAGATTTGAGTTATGATAACCTGAATGAAATCCTAAGTCTATCACCCTCCTTCCATCAAACAACTTTCTATTATTTACTGCTTATTTATCGCTTTCTATTACTTAACCTAGCTTTCTTTGAAACTCAAGTCTATTTTGTGAAATATCGAGTCTCTGTGGATATGATCCCTAAATACTGTAATCGATCTTTTATTTGAGAGATTTGCTCTAGGGTAATTTGAGCACATTAAATTCGGCTTCGTTGCTGGGGACTATGATCACCATTAGCTACATGTAGGATTTCGTTTAGGTTTTTATTTATTTAGTTTGCCTACTTTACTTTTCTTGTGTTTCAGGTACACACATTTTGGTACCAGAAAGCAATGACAAGAGTTTTTTTGGGCTCTTCAAAGAAGGTGCCCGCTGATTCACACACGATTAGTAAGTCTACGAGGGAAGTATCGATTGACAATCGATCTTTTATTTGAGAGAGTTGCTCTAGGGTAATTAAAGCACATCACATTTGGCCCCGTTGCCGGGGACTTTGATCACCATTAGACTACGTGTGGGATTTTGTCTAGGTTTTTATTTATTTAGTTTGCTTACTTTACTTTTCATTTCTTGCTTTTAAGGGACACGCATCCCGGTACCAGGAAGCAATAAGAAGAGCTTTTTTGGGTTCTTCAAATAAGGGGCCTGCTTATTCACGCACGATCTGTAAATCTATGAGGGAAGTATCGATCGACACCCTCCAAGCAGCAGCATCGACAGCGTAGAAAACCAAGTATCGAAAGACGCTCACCCACTGTCGTCAATCGATATTACTTGCAAGAAGACAAAGAATATCGAATTGCTCATACTATAGGTTGACGAGACTGGGATATACAAGACAAAGAAGGTCTCACTCACAACAGTACAAAACAACTGATTCATGCACATGGTGCTGTAATCCTGGTTTGATTTCTGTTGCTAAGATTAATGACCTCGAGCTGAGCCGGGAATGGTATGATTGGGTAGGTCAGGACCCCTTCAGGATCTGCCTCACAAAGATCCCAGAAACCACATCAAAAAACTTGAGGATCTATTCTCAGGTAGCCAGCAGCATGAAGTGTCTGAATACCACATACACTGCAAGATTTTCTCCTACTCTCTCTCTCTCTGAGGATGCATTTAGCTGGTTCAGTCAAAAACAGCCAGGATCTCTAACCTGCTAGAAGGACATTGAAAGAGCCTTCCTCTACGAATTTCTCGATGAAGCTGCAACAACTCGAGAAAGGGAGATCAATGATAAGTGGGACATAATCCTTGAAGGTTGGCAGATAAAGAGTGAATAACTGATTCCAAGACAGCTGGTCGACTACGTTATGGCAAATAGTGATGAAAAACATGGATTTGGAGAGCTGAGTGGAGAAGACAAAGCTGCTATTAGTGATCCGACCTCATTGTCGATGACACTAACCCCCGTTGTCGAACGACACCTCTTGAAATCCCTGAAGGATCGAGCTGTTCTCGCGACATTACATAATAAAAATTCCATCCTGACCGCACGACAATCCTTAAGAGCACTGAGGTATCAAGCTGTTATATTGCCCTAGATTTGAACAGAGAAATCACCATGAAAGATTTCTTGGAGCAAAAGGATGAATAACAGCCTGAAATTTGGGTAAGGACTTGGAGATGAAGCTTGATAAAGATCGACACATTTCAGGTAAAGATCTAGAAACTTCACTAAAGGCTAGCATCGACCGACACCACTTGCCTGATATCATTAGAAACTCATTCCTGAACAAGCCGCCATGTTGCATGGTTGAGCTGGAACCAATTTAGGAGAGAATGTACAAGTCTGATGCCTCACACCTTGCTGTCTCATAAAATTAACAGCCACCTATCTGACCAGAAGAGGCTGCTGGTTTTAACAAAAGAGTGGAGAGGATACATGACCCTGTGAAGTTTTTGGTTCCATGCGTTATCTCTAGAGTTGATTTTCTTATCCCACCAAATAGAAGTGTGTATCTGGGTTCTTACATTGGAGTATTTGATGATCCTCTGCATGCAGTAGCTTCTCAGAGATGGTTGAGATATAAAAGCGACATCAACCAAGGTCCATCGGTAGCTGTAGCGGTTGACCATACCACTTCATTGTCGATCGATACCCGTCGCAGATCAGAGAACAAGGATTTTGAAGTGTGTTGATATCTTTTTGATGGAGGCACCACCACGAGATCAGACAAGTCCGGGGGAAGAGGAGGAAGAAATGAATGAAGAGTAAGGACCAAGGGCGGTCCTCAGCTTTCATTGATTCCTCACTTCTCAGATGGTTCCAGGAAATACAGAGTGCACATCATGTGCGAACCGAAATCCACACCGTCGATTTGTTTAAACTTAGGAAGCCAGGAACCCTAACTTTCCCAAGAGATCCCAAATAATCTGCTTTAAACCAAACACTACGCAACCAATCACACTTGAGAAAAAACTGATGATAAAAATATGATAAGGAAACTTCGAAAAAGAAAGAGAGCAAATAGGTTCTTATTCTGTAATTGCGTAAGAGATTTCGTACAAGAAGGTAATGAGCCTTGGCTACAAAAGCTGTTGGCGAGATCCTTAGTACTAGCAACCTGACTATGAAAACCTAATTGAAACGCAGCTCGATAACAAAACGAAAGTAAATGCTTATTACTCTAAATTTTCTGTGAATGCTAAATAAGTCCTCCTTGAGTCTCTAGTCTTCTCTTCTCTTATATACTCCTCTTCAAGGCGGTTTGGTGTTTCCTTTTCAGCCCCTGGTGGAGTTTATCAATTCGAGAATATTTCTTTTTTCCCTCCGATCTTTACATTTATCTTGGAAATATTAATATTTATCTTCCGGATTTTGACATTTATCTCTCCTACAAATAAAGATAGACGGTCATAACACGACTTGGCTGGGTTACTTATGAAACTGTAAGCAGGCATTTAGTCGGGTTTTAGGCCTCTCGGGCCGTTTTCCCGATTTCTCCGAAATACCATTTTTGATGCGACGCCGATTTTAAGCATGGGTTCAAACTTTTCGTATAGCTTAGGCTTTTATCGACTTGAACTTATAAAAAAACGAGTCTTCGCGGCTTTTATTGTAAAGTTCCAACGGTAACTCCGATTGAGACGACACGAAGAGCATTTCGATCGAGATTCGAGAGAGAAGCTAAGGGGTGTGGTCTCACTTGCCTTATGGCCACTTGTGAGCTGTATTTGGTGACCCATGGTTTGTTTGGCGATTTTTACTTGTTTTAATCGTAAAATCTCAACGGAAATTCCGATTGAGACATAACTAAAAGCATTTCGATCGCGACTCGAGGAAGAATACAAAGGAGAGACACAGCTCGCCATATGGAGACCCAAAATTGTAGAGCCGAGGTCACCATATGGCGACCCGGTCTTTGAAAGGTCAGGTCGTCATATGGGGACCCGGACTCGGAGAGCCTAGGTCGCCATATAGCGACCCGGACTCAGAGAGCCTAGGTCGCCATATGGCTACCAGAATTTGGAGAGCCAAGGTCGCCATATGGCGACCCAGACTCGGAGAGCCTAGGTCGCCATATGGTCACTCGGACTCGAAAAGCCTAGGTCGCCATATGGCAACCCGGACTCGGAGATCCTAGGTCGCCATATGGCGACCCGGACTCAGAGATCCTAGGTCGCCATATGGCGACCCAGGCTCGGAGAGCCTAGGTCGCCATATGGCCACTCGGACTCGGAGAGCCTAGGTCGCCATATGGCGACCCGGACTTGGAGGGCCTAGGTCGCCATATGGCGACCTGAAATTGGAGGGCCTAGGTTGCCATATGGCTACCTAGATTGTGTGGGTCTAGGTCGCCATATGGCGACCCGAATTGTATGGGTTCAGGTTGCCATATGGCGACCCATAACCTTGGTGGGCAGGTCGCCATATGGAGATCTGTTCCTTGTTTGTGCAGGTCCCCATATGGCGACCCGTGATTTGCAAGTGCAGGTTGCCATATGGCGACCAATTCTTTGCGGGTGTGGGTCGCCATATGGCGACTCGTTCTTGCATAGTGCATGTTGCCATATGGCGACCCGTGTCTGAAGGATGCAGGTCACCGTATGGCGACCCATGCTTCCCGAATGCAGGTCGCCTTATGGCGACCCATGCTTACTGGGTGAAGGTCGCCATATGGCTACCTGTGTTCTTGAATGCAGGTCGCCGTATGACGACCCATGCTTTCTGGGTGCAGGTCGCCATATGGCGACTTGTGTTCTATGAGAGTGTGTCGCCATATTGCGACCCGTACATTGTGTTCAGGGATCATCTTGTGGCAACGTGTACACTACATTTTGGACTCGCCGTATGATGACTTGCTCCTTGCGGCTTGATCGTTCTTCGAAAACTTTTGTGAACCAAAACCTTGGAAGAAACATTTTTCGGGACTTGACTGTTGATTTCATCGTGACTGATATTGACCCCAAATGTTAGCCCCCAACTCATTAGGCCGTGGGCTTTTAGCGTGAAACTATAGCCGGCGGTTATGCTGGTTGTGCAAGTTGGACGGAATCATCGGCCGAAACTCCGAGGATGAATATCAAAAATTCTTTCCTATTAGAAGATGGAGTAAGTTTTGAATTTTTTATCACTTGCTCACTCTTAAAGAAACCTATCCAAGGTAGCATTATTCTCTCTATTTCTTTCCCCGTTATTTTTTATTTTATTTTACTCTTAGAGCAATGTCTTCCGAAAGGAGGGGTTCCAAGAAAGTTGAGCCTCGTCATACTAGTCATGACGATATCTGTGATGAAGAGGAGGTCATTCCGAAACCTGAGTTTATTCCGCACTCAGTTGACCCAGCCGAGGCCAAGGCCTAATGGGCCGCATTGTGCGAAAGTTAGACCGAAGCCTTCTGCGCAAGAGTTCGTATCCATTCCTCGACACTGTTTGGGAGTTTGGCCGTGTTCCGGAAAACGTGGAGTTCGGGATTCCACAATAGGGAGAAAGGGCCGATGACCCCGGCGGGTTATGTTACTAGTTATGAGACGGACATTGTGTGTTGCCATCTATGGTTCTCAATCCCGGAGATTGTTGTTCGGACCTTGAACCATTTCAAGTTGTTGATCGGGCAGATAAATCTTACGGGTCTTCAGCACCTCCTCGGAATCCTGGTCTTGGGTTACGAGTATGGGGTATCCCTTAGCGTTGACCATTTCGAGGCCCTTTTGAAGCCATTGTCACTAACGTGTGGGATGTGTCGCTTTACGCCTTGCACATACATGTCAATCATAAAGGAGACAATCTCGAATGGTTATGCGTGGGAGAAGTTCTTCTTTTTCGTCCGTATTGATAGTGGGTCGGTCAAAGAGAGTTGCATTCCTGATTTACACAGTGAATGGGGTCGTTATGTACTGATTGGATCTACACATGTTTTTGGTCCGGCGATATCTAACTCTTTCATCCTTTTTTTTTGCATAGATCAACCCCTTACAGCCGTTCCCGGATGACGTGGTCGCTGTGAAGAATCTTCTTCGGAACGGTTCATTCTTTTGGAATTCTTTCACTCCGAAGGGAGTTCGCCCCAACGTGGTCGTGGAAGAAATATCTGAATCGGATGTGGACGAGTTTGTGTTGAGGGATGTTCCAGTGTCTCAAGGGAATGCATGGCCCTCCAAGCGCAAAGGGGTTGAGCTAGGCAAAATTTAATTCCTTTCGGATGATTTCCCCTTGCCTGGATGGCCTTCCAACTTTGCCTCGGGTGATGTGAGTGGCGCTACCGATTTTATATTGTCGGATTGTAACTTTGACGACCTTTTGAAGGACCTTTTGTCTGATTCCGACCTTCCTCTTACCGTGGATGGTTAGGCGAGGTCGAAAGCCTTTGCGGAGGGTTCTAGGATGGTCAACGCGGTTAGTAACTTTAACTTTGCTTGTTCTATTATATTTATATATATATCTTATTTTTTGGGTGCAAGTTTCCTTAGCTTCCAACCTATACAAGGACTGCTTGCATTCAACTCAGCCCTCGAGGCGAGATACCGGGAGGCGCGAGTCTGCCGTTGCAAGGCCGAGAGAGCCGAGAACGAGGCTGCTCTTCTCCGAGATCAGGCTCCCGCCCGTGAACTCCAAGACCAGGGGCTGTAGAGAAGGCTTGCTAAGGCTCTTCGTCGTGCGGAGAGACGAGGGAAGCGTGAGGTTACTGCAGTGATCAAGATTGATATGTCCTACGATTGGACAAGATCACTCGAACGGTCTGAAGTGGATATGATCTCGCAAAGAAGAAATAATAGACCGAGTGTAATACCCCTAGCCTAGGTTACCAAGTCAACGGACGTGGATTAAGCCAACTAAGTGTTGAGAAGCTTTATAGAGACTTGATTAGAGGTTCAGTCGAAGCAACCGGAGGAATGGTCGAGCAGAAACCAGTTTTGGACGAGAAAACATAGTTGTAGCCTCGAAATGGACAAGACCAAGGATGGTGAAAATTCAAAGTGTGACAATAAATTAAGTCTTCATTTCAGTCATCTTTATGGGTTAAAATAAGAATAATAGTCGAGACCAAATGAAGTTGGGTCGAGACAAAATGGAGATGGTCCAGAAGGAAGTCATTTTAGCTGATATGGTCAAGATGGAGTAGCCAAGAGCTTAAGAAGCCAAAAAAGTTATGTAAGCTTGGTAAAGGAGTTCAAAGGAATATTTCAAGAAATTCTTCAACTTTTGGGAGTGGTCAACTCAGAAGTCAAAAGTCAACAAAAGTGAAAGGAGAGAGAATGGTCCCATTGGTCCACATAAACAATCCGATCGACCAATAGGAGCATGCCACGTGGAGGAGACCAAATTCCATCAAACCTGAACATGATAGGGAATAAATCAAGGAGTCTTATGGTGAAGAAGGAAGGGCCAAAAGATGTTTAGAGAACATGGAAACATCAAGATACATTTTGTTCCCATAATGGGCTACAAAATGTTAAAAGAGGTTTGGGCCAATAAATGGGTTTAATTTTTTAAACCCACGACATCTAAGGTTCATTTTTGACTCAAGAGGAGTATTGGATTGTGATAAAGCTTAAGGAAAAGAGTTTAGAAGATTGAAGACCCAAGATGGCCATTTGGGCTTATTTTTGCCGATTTTTGGAAGAAGAAGAAGTGTGGTATTGGAAACATGTCAGGCACGAAAACTCCCATGTAGTGGTTCATAAACATCAGAAACTGGTCTATGAGAGATAGGGATACATGCCTAAGGAGTAGAGTTGATATGTGTTATGCAAAAAGGCCATTTAGGAGTTAATTTTTAGTATGGTGGCAACTTACCTTGGAGAGAATTTTTAAGCTGAGATTTCGTGCACTTAGTGTAGTCTAGATAGTGGAAGTTCTTCTAGAAAATGGGACGTAAAGGAGCTGATTCATAGCATCTTTCCTCATGCATAGTTTTGGAGCTTATTTTGGTAACAAGTGTTAAACCAAGTGTCATGTGTTCACATCCACTCCACTGGCTATAAGTAGGACCCCTTGGTTGTTTTTAGAACACAGAAATCCCCCAAATCTTTCTCTCTCAGTTGTTCTTGTAGTTCTTTCTTGAGAGAGAAAGTACCCAAAACCGAGAAAAAACCGTGAGTGTAGTGAGGTTAGTGTAAACCCTTTTTACCCGTGTGTAACCTTTAGTCTAGGAACCCTTGAAGCTTTCTAGGAGTGGTGGTAAGCCCTTAGTTGTTTAGTTTAAGTTCATTTCCTTTCTTTTAAACCCTTAACCTTTCCCTTAAACCGTTTAGTTTAAC
Source organism: Moricandia arvensis (assembly GCA_905132765.1). NCBI lineage: Eukaryota > Viridiplantae > Streptophyta > Magnoliopsida > Brassicales > Brassicaceae > Moricandia > Moricandia arvensis. Next base: position 182,322 of record CAJHQP010000124.1, read on the forward strand.
CTTAGGTTTAGAGTTTTCTTTTGGAAGTTGTCTTGCCGTGTGAAGACCTTGGTGGGTTTCCTTTGTGCGTGTGTGTTGTTTACTAACTTATTTTTGCAGGTTGAATATCTTAACCCGTGTGGTTCATCAGCTGGAACCACATTGCGGTTTGTTTTGTGTGTATGGGGAGTTGGTAAACCCCATACTTGAGTGTTTACTTTATTTATTGCTTATTCTTTTTTAGGTTGTTAGATTGCTTGTTCGTTAGGTTGTTAGTTTATTGCATGCATTGCGTGTGTAGTGTAGTTAACCGCATGTACATTTGAGTTTCACTCTCTAATGTAGGTTCTTGTTTTAGTTTAATTTTGCATGCATTGTTAGTTTAGGTTAGGTGCATATGGTTAGGTTAGCCGCATGTAGATTTGAGTGTCACTCTCTCATGTTGGTCCATATGCTTTAGTTTAGTAGTAGCATGCATAGTTAGGTGCACATGGTTAGGTTTAGCCACATGTAGATTTAAGTTTAACTCTCTCATACTGGTCCATATGCATTAGTTTAGGACTTGCATTGCTTTGTAGTTTAGTTTAGGGTTTTGCATAGAGATTTAAGTTTTATTCTCTCTTATGTTGGGTGGAGTCTAGGGAGTCTTTGTTTTTTTTCCTTGTGTTGTGCATGTTCTGTTTTTCAGGTACTATGGCATGGATGTTAGAGGTGGAGCTCCCTCATGCTCGTCGGTTGTACCTGGACCAGAACATGTGGCCATTCTGTGTTGTACATTCCACATATGGGATTCTCCGGTGATGTGCTTGTGGCCATTCTGTGTTGTACGTCCCATGAAGTGGGATTCACCGGAATTGTGCTTGCGTTGTGGCCATCCCGTGGTTTACGTCCCATAGGGTGGGATTTTTCGGAATGTGCTTGTGTAACCATCCTGTGTTGTACGTCCCATTTTGTGGGATTCTCCAGGATGTGTTGAGTTGTGGCCATCCCGTGACGCATGTTCCTCGTGAAGGGACTCTCCGGTGATGTGCGTGAGACCATGGAGTCAGATTGGATGAAGCTCAATTCTCCATGGTGGAGTGACCTTCCCTTCATGACTCGTCGCCGTGAAGTGGGTCGCGCCCATGGATGAGTGCTGCATGGCAACGTGGCCCGGTGGAAGATCCTTACAGAGGAATTCCCGGAGTTGATTTTTTTCGACCACGTGAATTTTGTGTTTGTGGTCGGGAGTGTTCATAATGGAGTGGGTAGGGCTCTGTGTGTTTAGGGATCCCGGGGATGTGTGGCATGCGGCCCGTCCTTTGGTTGACTCGAGTCTTTTTCTTTTTCTTTTTCTTTGTTTCTTGAGTCTAGGATCGAGTCTAGAGTGTCTAAAGTCTCGTGGGTGAGACTTGGGTAGATTAGGTTTTAGTTTTCTTAGTTTAGTTTAGTTGCATTGCATTTAGGGTAGTTGCATGTTTATTTTCTTGCATTGCATTGTTTGTTTATTTTTATTTGCGTGCTTGTTTGTAAGCATGGGTTGGGGAGGGTAGTTGTTGTCAGGGAACTCACTGAATAATTTTTGAATACTCACCCCCTATTCTACTATGCACGTAACCTTAAGACTTGGGCGTTTGCGGGGTGCGGAGGACGAGGCCATGCGTAGATTTCCAGTGTTGTTTGCAAGGACCAAGATGTTTTTGTTTTCACTCGCTTTGTTTTTCATGGGTACCCGTTTGACTCGCTTTGTTTTTCATGGGTACCCGTTTGACTCGTTTGTTTTCTATGGTTTTGTTTTTTTCTTTTAGTCTTCTACTCTAAGGACTTTGGTCGAGTTCCCGAATTTGTAAAATAAATAAAATGTATGTTTTTATTAAAATCCCCGTTGAAACGCTGATATTTAGTTTTGTCCGAAGTTTCACAACTCTCGACCAAGGTACGGGTTGGCAAGCCTTAGGCCGAGGTCGAGAGGGGCTGTATCATGGTCGGACTGGTCGGGACTTGGATGTGTTCTAAGTTTTGGTCGGACTGACTGTGGTGCGGCCAAACTTGTGGCGCTTCCGGGTCGTCCCAGGGTTAGTCCGACCTGTGGTACAGTTTGGGGGCGTTACACCGAGGGGTGACACAAGAGAGAGCGGAAACTCTCTTGATACTACCAGAGATTTGACGTTGCTTGATAGGATGCACAAGTCCAACGATCGAAGGTTTGTTTGCTAGGCGATAACCTCACCAAGAAACAGAAAGTTCTAAGTAAAGAACTGAAAGAGATGAACTCAAAATAATAAGAAATCGATTGTATTGCAAGGAGAATGGGGGTACACACTTATAGTGTTTTGAGTCAAAAAGACTTATTAAAACATTCTGAAAACAATACATAAAAATCAGAAATTTGACTGAGAATGTTGAAAGTCAGTCAAAGGTGTGGAAAACAAGGAAGACTGGTCGATAAAACCTTGGGCTACTTCTGTCCAGATCCATCGAACCTAGCTGTGTTGATCGGGTCCACCGCGGTAAAGAGCAGGACGCACTGTGGGCGGTCCACGTGGGTGATCGATGAACTTTCATGAAAAGATGGCAATTTTAGTCGATCCAAATCTTCAGAGATCTTAAGTGTCCTTGCTTTGGAGAGTTTAGAATGATCGATCATCATGAAATCATCAATATGGTCGGAAAGTCATGTTTACGATCGTCGGGGCATGCGGTACGCACTAAAAGGGTCAGAAGTGAAGTGATGTGTTCCGAATCAGATTCCTCTCGTTGATCTTGAGTTCTGGTTCGACTGTTGGTTTAGATTTTAAAAAAGGTCGGGAAATAATGGCTGAGGGATGGTCAGTTCGGTCATCAGGTCGTGGTTCCGGCCTTAGGTCATTTCGGGATGCGCATGGGTCGATTATGTACACAGCTCGGTCCGTTGATCGGGTACGGTTGGACGGGTGAAACTCGGTTGAACTGATCGGATCGTCCTGATCACCATGTTGGGCTGGTTCCACGTCCTGGGGTGCATCATTCCCTTTCTCTTTAAAAAGATTGTCCAAAAATCTGGATCATCTGCACGGAAAAGAGATCAATCAGAAACTTTAAAACTTGAAGAAATATCATACTTACCTTGAAGATCAAGCTGATAAGCATTTTCATGGATTTTCTTAATGATCTGAAAGGGACCACCGACTCTAGGCATGAGTTTAGACTTTCTTTCTTCATGGAACCGTTCCTTCCTCAAGGGAACTCACACGAGGTCTCCTTCCTTAAATACAACCTTGGTTCGTTTCTTATTTGCCTTCCTCTCATAAATCTTTGTCGTGGTTTCAATGTTGGATCGAACCTTCTCATGCCACTTCCGAATGGTCTCAGCCTTCTTTTCCCCATCTGTACTAATTCTTTCACTCAAAGGCCAAGGCAAGATATCAAGTGGATACATAGGGTTGAAGCCATAAACAATCTCAAACAGAGAAAACTTAGTAGCAGAATGCACATAATGATTATATGCAAACTCGACATGAGGCAAACATTCTTCTAAAGTATAAGATTCTTTCTAATCAATGACCTAAGCAATGCAGATAAGGTCCGGTTTACAACCTAAGTTTTACCATCAGTTTGAGGATGAAAAGTGGTGGAAAACAATAGCCTCGTTCCTAACTTAGACCGCAAAGTCTTCCCAAAATAACTAAGGAACTTAGCATCTATATCAGAAAAAAATGGTTCTAGGAATTCCGTGAAACCTAACATCTATAAAGAACATATCAGCAACATGCACGGCATCACCAGTTTTATGACAAGGTATGAAATGAGCCATTTTTGAAAATCTATCAACCCCCACAAAGATAGAATCTTGACCAGACTTAGTCCTAGGCAATCCAAAACAAAATCCATAGATATATCGACCCAAGGATGAGATGGAATGGGTAAAGTTGAATACAAACCTTGGTTTTGCACTTTGGATTCAGATTTCTTGCAAACAACACATCGGTTGCATATTCTCTCTACATCCTTCATCAAGCTTGGCCAACAAAAATTCTCATACACAACCTTGTATGTCTCCTTTATTCCGAAATGTCCCATAAGACCTCCTCCATGTGATTCCCTGACAAACAATTCCCTCAAAGAACATTGGGGCACACACAAGCGGTTATCATAGAATAGGAAATCAGACACTTGATAGTACTTCCCATAAGCAGTATTGGAACATTTTCAAAAAATCTCTTTGAAATCCGGATCCGTTGCATACAAATCTTTGATAAATTCAAATCCAAGCAACTTTGTTTCTAGAGTTGAGAGAAGAGTGTACCTTCTAAACAAGGCATCAGCCACCACATTTTCTTTACCTTATTTGTACTTGATCACATAAGGAAAGGTCTCGATGAACTCAACCCAACGTGCGTGCCTTTTGGTTAGCTTTTTCTGGCCCTTGAGGTGTCTCAGTGATTGGTGATCAGTGTGGATCACAAACTCCTTTGGCCAGAGATAGTGTTGCCAAGTCTGAAGAGATCGAACCAAAGCGTGCAACTCCGGGTCCTAAGTGGGGTAGTTGAGCGTGGCTCCTCCAAGTTTCTCACTGAAATAAGAAATGGGTTTCATGTCCTGCATCAAGACAACACCAATACCAACACCCGAAGCATCACATACGATCTCCAAAGTTTTAGAAAAATCAGGAAGCATAAGTAAAGGAGCTTGAGTTAACTTCCCTTTGAGAATTTGAAATGCCTCTTCTTGAGCTTGTTCCCACTTGAACCCAACATTATTTTGGATCACCTCGGTGAGTGGAGCTGCTATAGTGCTGAAGTTTGGGACGAACCATCGGTAGAACCCAGCAACTCTGTGAAAGCTCCTCACTTCACCCACGGTTGCTGGACTAGGCAAATCTTGGATGGCTTTGATTTTCTCTTCGTCCATCTGCATCTACAAAAAAACTAAGAAGTGTTCTTTCCTAAGGATTTCTAGAACAGATTTCAAATGCATCTTATGATCATCAAGACTCTTGTTGTAGATAAGTATGTCATCAAAGTAGACAACAACAAAATGACCAATGAATGATCGCAAGATATGATTCATAAAACGCATGAATGTACTAGGTGCATTAGTGAGACCAAAGGGCATGACAAGCCATTCATACAATCCTAGTTTTGTTTTGAATGCAGTTTTCCATTCATCACCTTCTTTCATGCGAATTCGGTGATAGCCACTTTTCAAATTTATCTTAGAGAAAATAGAGGAACCATGCAATTCATCAAGCATGTTATCAAGCCTAGGGATTTGATGCCTATATTTTACCGTGATGTTGTTGATGGCGCGGCAGTCCACACACATCCGCCATGATCCATCCTTTTTGGGCACAAGGAAGACAGGTATGGCACAAGGGCTAAGGCTTTCTCTGATGTAGCCTTCCTCAAGAAGCTCTCCAATCTGTTTTTGAAGTTACTTTGTTTCCAACAGGTTGGTTTGATACGTTGGTCGGTTCGGAAGCTGTGCACCCGAATGAAGTCAATCTGATGTTCAATGCCTCTTACTGGTGGCAAACCTTTGGGTTCTCATCTGGAAAGACATCAGAGTAATCCTGCAAGACATCTATCAAATCACTCAGAATTTCCGGTGCAAGGTTAGAAGAAGAAGAAGCCATTAGATATTCTTTGTAAACAAACAAAAGAAATGGTTGTTGAGATCAAAGATACCTTTTGACCTGACTTTCTTTGATAAAGAAATTGGAATTCTTACGAGATGTATCTGGTTCATCCGGTTTGAGTTCCTTGTCTCGACCCTTCTTGAGTTGGATCTGGATCTGATCTTGGTGAAACTCCAAAGGAGGCAAGGCACCACTGTGATCTTTTTCCCTTTATGATCAAAAGAGTGTCGGTTTGTTTATCCATCATGTACCGCCTTTTTGTCGAACTGCCTTGGTCGACCCAAAAGAATGTGACAGGCGTCCATGGGAAAGACATTGCAAGGAACCTCGTCCTCATATCGTCCAATGATAAGAGGGACTGTGACTTGTTCCTTCACATATTGATCACCAGACTCGTTGAGCCATTTCAATCGGAAAGGTCGAGAGAGAGGACTGGTCACAAGTCCAAGTTTCCTAACAGGAGTTTCACTAGCAACATTAGTGAAACTGCCACCATCAATAATCAAAGAACAAACTTTATCTGAAATCAAACATCTAGAGTGAAAAAGATTCTCTCTTTGTTCTCGTTCGTTGGTTTTGGGTTGCACACTCAAGGATCTCCTAGTGACAAGTAATGGACCGTGAGATGGATAATCGAGGTGGTCGTGTTCCTTATCAAAGGTCGGAGCTGAGTCTTCGTCCAGGTAATCGTCAAAGATCGGACCAAGATGTTTGTCATAGACTGGTCCAAAACCATCGTCTGTGGGCTCGTACTCATCAAAGATTGGACCGGCTGAATCGCCCAAGGATCTTTTAGCAACCAGAAGTGGTCCTTGATGTAGGTAATTTACTGGTTCTTCATCCTCATCATTGAATGGACAGAGATCTTCCTTATCCTCCTTGTCATCCTCGGACTCAACTTCTCCATTCTCCAAGAGAATCATCACCTTTTGGCTTGGACAACGGTTAGCATAATGCCCAAGAACATGACATCTGAAGCATTGGATCTTTCTTGTTCGTTTGGGAGGTCCATCAGTCTTTTCTCTATCAACACGAGCAGGGACATGAGTCTTAAAATCTGTATTTGTTGTGGCTGAAGACTTACCCTTGTCTTGGTAGTTTGGTTTGGAAGCAAAGGTCGGTTTTGGACCATAAGATGGTTTGGAAAGGCCCTTCCTCTTGACTTTCTGCTCAATCAAGATAGCTTTGTGTAGCATCTGATCCAAACTTTCGTACTCTTAAAGCTCCATTCGGTCTTGAATGTCACAGTTGAGTCCGGAAAGGAATCTCGCCATAGTGGCCTCCGAATTCTCATCCACATCAGCCTTGATCATCAGTTTTTCTATCTCTTGGAAGTAATCCTCAACTGATTTGGTTCCTTGAAGCAAACGTCTAAGCTTTTGGTGAAGGTCAAGATGGTAGTGATCCGGAACAAATTGTTTCCTCATCAAGGCAGTAAGCTCATCCCATGAGGCTATAGGTCTTCCACCTGTTCTCCTCCTGTGAGTGAACACTTGATCATACCAGTTAATAGCATAGCCAGTAAATTCAGTTGCAGCCAAAAAAGAGTTTAATTTTTCTTTCCCATTATAAAAATGCATCAGGATCGTTTTTGCATTAAAAATTTAGAATCTTAACATCACTTCATTCATGGTTTTGGAGCCATGGACCTCTCCTAAGTCGGTTGATGGAACGATCATCAAGGAACTTCTCCTCGCCATCATCATCGGATCAGTTGGTCCATCTAGGGTGTTCTCTTCTTGCTGCTGTTCTGGACTGAGTTGTTTGACGAACCTGAATCTCATCAAGACGTTGATGGATCTACTATAATCGTGTGTTCAAAAGGTTAGTAAAAGAATCATTTAAAGCTCTCATTTGCAAGTTTGACAAGCCGGCTACAAAATTTCCGGGACGGTTTCTTTCATCTTCACTCTCCATAGTTCCTGAAATTGCTAAACACTAAAGATCAGCAAAGATAAATATATTCCTCACACGCTCAGGTGTTTAATCTCCCCCACTCAAGTGTTTCACTCGGAATTTAGACGGTTACTCAAGAGTTTCTTCTTAAAGTTCTAAGAAAGAAATTCCAAGTTTCCAAATGGGTTCTTCAAGCAAACAAACAATGAAATGAGATAAAAAGATAAGAAATTTGGTTTTGGAATCCGCTTTAACCTCCTCAATGGCCGGATTTCTCCTCAGCCAGCAGGCTTTCTCTTCCACCATCAACCACAAATCAAACTTTTCGAAATTTTTTTTTGAAACTCTTTTTTTTTTTTGATCTTTTCTTTTTTTTTCTTTTTTTTATATAGTGGATGGTAATGAGGGGCCCAAATTCAAGATAGAAAGAAGAAGAAGTGTTTGAACAAAATTTAAATGGAAGATGAGAAGAATGGATAGATGATACCGATTGAGTGGCCCTAATACCACTTGATACGCTCTGAATCTGGAAGGATCACTTTAGCCGGGTGTTGGATATGATCCTAGATGGAAAAGGCACTTCTGGAACTGAATTGGATTGAAAGGATCATCAAGATATGCGGAATGTCTCTTGATATACCCATGATCTAAGGTTAACCACCTAAAAAGAATGAATGTGTTAACCCCCAAACAACACACAAGATGAATTGGCTGACCACCAAATCAACAAGCCGGTTCACACCAATGAACTAGCTAAAGAACTCTCTCTCTCTCACTTAGAGAAAAAAAGAAATCAAAATATAACTCAAACTTAGAATGATTTTATTCATAGAAAAGTTTACATATTTATAGTAGCAATTGTCAAAGAAAAACGTAAAGCAATTATGGAAAATTAGAAACTTAAAAAACACAAACAAAGATTAAGACTTCTGACCAGAAATAAATGTGTTGTTGAATGCCTCTTGGATTATCACGACTTTGACTCCCTTTGTTGATATTTCTTGATGCAAATGGGCAGGAGACCATCAGCAAAGGCCTGGTCGAATTTGGTGTAAACCGACCAAAATTGAATTTTTGATGAATATTTCCTTGGGCTAAAAAATGCCTATTTCACCCAGCAACTAAACCAGCTCTATATTCAGTGACACTTAGCTCATTCAGCTCCAATCTAGTGTCAATTAACTCACTCAGCAGATCCAGCTCATCTACTCTCACTTCAGCTGGTTTCAGCTCATGCACACTCTCTTCAGCTGGTTCCAGTTCATGCACACTTTGTTTCACCTTGTCCTCTGTCTCAACAGCTGATTTTAGATCAGTATACTCGCCATTAAGCCCTCCTGGTTTGTCCTTTCTTGAATAATCAGCTGTCTCATCCGTGGTCGCATTATCCTGGTCCGGGTCTACGATCCGAGGCGAATCATTCCCTCCCTCTTCAAAAAGATTTGTCCTCAAATCTGGAACATTAAAAGGAAAAGGGTTATAAGCAAAAGAATCATATTCAGAACATTGCTCACCTTGAGTTTGGTCTGGTTTTTGAATAGAAGATCTTTCTTGGTTTGATTGATGACCACGACTTTGTTCTTCATCTGGTCCTTCAATTGGCTCATGTGCGTAGTCATCAAAAATTTGCAATGGGTCTGAAAATTCTTCCTTTTCTCGTTCGGTTTCAACTTTGTCATCCTCCAAAGTCACCAACGGCTTCTGTTTTTGGCACTTGTTAGCATAATGACCGATCCTATGGCATTTGAAACACCTGGTAGAATGAACTTTTCTTGTGGCCTTCGGAGCTTTGCTTTTATCAAAAGAAAACACATTAGTTTTCAAATCGGAATTTGAAAGAGAAGAAAACTTACATTTTTGTTTTGGTGCAGAAGAAGTGTTGGTGTTTCCCTTCTTTTTGAGTTGCTAAATAGCTAAATTGCCTTATGGAACATCTTCTCCAAACTAGCATAAGTCTGAAGCTCGTTCTGATCAATCACATCACAGTTGCTTCTCTTGGCTTTGGTGAAGGGACGATCACCATTTCTGATACTCTTCCCATCATCATCTAACATGTTTTGTCTCTTCCTCTGATTTCTTTGCTTCTGCACAAAATCAAACCCATTAGAAGCAAACTGTTTCTTATCTCCAAAAATCAGTTGCTCTTTTTCAAACACAGTTTTAAAAGGATAAAAAGCGTCTTGTTGTGGTTTTGAAGCCTGATTTGATTTCTTATGAAGTCCAAACATCCTGAAAAACACTTAACAAAAGAGTTAACAAATAAAAATATTCACACTCTCAAAGTATTTAGCTCACGATTTTTAGGTGATCACTCAGAGTTCTTACACTAGTTCAAAGGATGATAGACTGTCAAAATTCAGAAATCAAAAACCAAAACAACCTTTTATGGGTCAAAGAAAAGAGAAAAAAAGATGAAGAGAGTTTTTAATATGGAACCGCCTTAACTGTCCTAAGGCTGGGTTTCTCTTCAGCCAGCAGGGTTTCTGTACCACCACTTCCCTTGGATTTCTCTTCAGAAGTGATTCAAGCCAAAACTTTTACTCTTTTTTATTGTTTTTTCTAATAACTGGCGATTACAAGGGAGTAAAGGCACAGCCCGGATCCAACAAGAAATAAGAAAAGAAAACCGTGGAGAGATGAGAAGATGAAAAGATGATATGAAAACAGGCCAACTAAAGTGGCTCTGATACCACTTGATACGTCCTAGGATTGGACATGATCACTTAAACGGTCTGAAGTGGATATGATCTCGCAAAGGAGAAATAATGGATCGAGGGGTGACACAAGAGGGCCGGAAACTCTCTTGATACTACCAGAGATTTGACGTTGCTTGATGTGACGCACAAGTCCAATGATCGAAGGTTTGTTTGCTAGGCGATAACCTCACCAAGAAACAGAAATTTCTAAGCAAAGAACTGAAAGAGATGAACTAAAAATAATAAGAACAAATCGATTGTATTGCAATGAGAAAGGGGGTACATACTTATAGTGTCAGAAAGACTTAATGAAAAATTGCTGAAAACAATACATAAAAATCAGAACTTTGACTGAGACTGTTGAAAGTCTGTCAAAGGTGTTGAAACCAAGGAAGACTGGTCGATAGACGCTTGGGCTACTTCTGTCCAGATTCATCGAACCTAGCTGTGTTGATTGGGTCCATCACGGTAAGAAGCAGGACGCATTGTGGGCTGTCCTCGTGGGTGATTGATGAACTTTCATGAATGGATGGCAATTTTAGTCGACCCAAATCTTCAGAGAGCTTAAGTATCCTTGCTTTAGAGAGCTTAGAATGATCGATCATCATGAAATCATCAATCTGGTCGGAAAGTCATGTTTACGACCATCGGGGCATGCGGTACGCACTAAACGGGTCAGAAGTGAAGTGATGTGTCCTGAATCAGGTTCCTCTCGTTGATCTTGAGTTCTGGCTTGACTGTTGGTTTAGATTGTCAAATGGGTCGGGAAAGAATGGCTGAGGGACTGTCAGTTCAGTCATCAGGTCGTGGTTCTAGCCTTAGGTCATTTCCGGATGCAAGCGGGTCGATTTTGTACACTGCTCGGTCCGTTGATCGGGTACGGTTGGACGGGTGAACCTCGGTTGAACTGATCTGATCGTCCTGACCACCATGCTGGGCTGGTTCCACATCCTGGGGTGCATCAGAGGGTCATGCTGCTTAGTTCAGGATCGGGTTTGGGAAGCCTAGGGGCCCAAGAGCTTATGGGCGATTTCAGAGAGTGCCTTGGAGCCGTTTGTGCCTTGTCATGGACAACGGCCAGCGACTACGTTTTCCAGACTGAGATGGACAAGATGACCGGCTACATGGATGAGTGTTAGGGTGTCGAGACTCTGGTTCCTCCTCTCAAGGAGAAGGTGCTGGGATACTAGGATCCCATCCTAGTTCTCCCGATACAAAGGAGACCACGACCAAAGTTGTCGACGAGGGGGTCGAGGTGAATCAGTCCGCGGGCATGTTTGGTCGTTCGATGTCGGCAAACTTGGTATTGGACCCTTGAAGGATCTAGATTATGTTCTCTGGTTCATGAACTATTTGTGGCCATGCGTGGCCGTTTTTGCTTAGTTGTGTTGGGCCATGTGTGGCCGTTTTTATGTTTATGCTTAGGCCTTATGTGGCCGTTTTTATTATCGGGACTGGCCGTATGTGGCTTTGAATCCCTGCCTTATATGGCTTTGAACTATTATTTTATTGAAGGGATTTAAGATTTTAAGAGTGTCGAGTAGTTACGTGTAGAGGGAAGATTTTGAGTTGTCATCTCATAATCTAACTCTTCTTTGTAGATCGTTCTATTCGTTGCTCGTTCGAGATGTGCAAGAAGTTCCGTGAGCGTTTAGATGTGAACGAAGAGGCATGCTTTCAGGATCTCGTATCTTTTGATATGCATGCCTTGAGACGTTAGAGACCAGTGTGCTGGGTTTAGGGCAAGACCTAGGTTTACTCTTGGTTAAGGCTGTGCGATGACTAATAGGCTTTTGTTTTGCGTCTTGCCATTTCAACCTGATTCCGTACCTCTTTAAAGTCCGCGATATGTTCTCGGCTTATACGACTTGTATGGAAGTGTTGACCAAAATTTCGGATTTTTTAAGTCTCATGGAAGTGTTGACCAAAATTTCAGATTTTTTGTGCGCAATTTATCGTAGACGGATGTATATGAACCATTCGTAAGAAAGGTTACGTGCATTTGTTAAGATGGCTAATGTACTCGTCGAGGTCAATCGATGAATGAGGTGTAAGAACGAGTGCTCGTTTATGATTAAAGTCGCGGACGGACTGTTTTCGAGTTTTGAGAATATATTTTCGGAGATTTTATGCTACGTCTCACATTGTGTTACGAAAGTACATGGTGTGCAAGGGGATGATTTCGAGCGTGAACTGATGTTCGAACTCTTTGAGGAATTTGGCCTTGAATTTTGGCTGATGGTTTTCCACTGAAAGGTGTTTATGAAAAATTGTTTGCACCGAAGAAGTTCGGTTCGTACTTGGATGGTTCAGAATGACTTTAGATGTTCATGTGAAAAAGAGACTTGCGAGATTCACATTTTCTTATTATCGGATTTTTTAAAAAAAATATCGAGTACAAGGCGAATATTTTAAAATGTGGGAGTATACGAGTATAACTATACGCACCCACTCGCCCCCCCTTTCAGAGAGGGGATAGCTGAACTCGTCATTAGAAGAGCTGCCTACATACCCCTTTCGAGAATCAAGCCATCTCGTAGTTCAGTTTTTGGCGACGAGCATTTTTACCCGGCCGCAGTTGCGTCGACCACCTTAGTCGCGGGGAATGTGGCAGGATCAACGTCTTCTTCCGGGATTATCTCCTCTGGTTTGTTTGTTGCGTCGGGCTCGGACGCCTTCTTGTTTTCTTCGTTCAGAGACGTTGCTTGGGATGACGGTTTTGGATCATATTTTCAAAGACATTTTGAGTCGGTGGCTGAGTGGTGTTTGCTCGTTTGCGTTTCACCATCGAAGTAGTCGTGATCTGTCTTAGCTTGTGTTTGGATAAGAAACAGAGTCGCGACTGTTTCTGGCTGCCCCAGATTGCGGCGGTTCCGTTTGGAGTTGGGAACTTGATGCCTAAGTGGTAGGTTGACAGGACTGCCTTCATGTCACTTAGCGAGGGAGTTCTCATGATCACGTTGTAGATGGCGGGGTAGACGATGACTGCGAAATCGATGATTTTTGTTATTTCTTCACCATGACTGGGAGCTTGATCGATCTGAGAGTCATTACGGTTACGCCAAAGAAACATATTAACGGCGTTGGCATTGGTACGACCTATTTAAGCTCAACGTTCATCCTCTTGAGTGTATCTCGGAAGATGACGTTAACTGTACTCTATGTATCGATGAGGATTCTGGTGACCTCGAGATCTTTGATTATGAGATCGATGATAAGAGGGTTGCAGTGGGGTTGATCGATTCCGCCGGCTTCTTCCTCCTCGAAGGTGATGGCGTTATTTTGGTCGTCCAAGGGTGGAGACCAGGTCGGCCAGTTTTCGCTTGCTCCATCCTTTCGCCGATAAGCCTTGATCGACGAGACCGTGTCGCCGCAGAACTGTGATCCTCCGATGATCATGTTAATCCTGTGATGATTGCTGTCATTGCCTTTCTCATCCTGCTTCCTTCTGCAGTTATCCCCTGAAGAGCTCTCAGTCTGCGGAGGTTTGTCATTTTTTGGGTGACGATCACAATCGCGGATGAGGTCCTTGACGCTCGTTACCCCAGAGAATTCCCCTGCGATTAGTTTCGCTGCCAATCTCGCTCCACGAACTTTGTAGTTGATGGTCGAATGGCTGCAAGTTTGATGAAAGTCATAGAAGACGTTCTCATCGTGGGATTTTGGGTCCACGTGCTGCCCATATTCTCCTTTGTTCCGAGCCGGAGTTGATGGCGTAGTTGTGTGCCCCCTAGGTTTCTTCTCCCTCTCGATGGGTAGTTTTCTTCTTTTTCGACTTCTGATCTAGAACCAAATATTTTGAAGAGATTTTAGTTGGTTTTTGCTTTTGTGACAGAACCTTGGTCTCTTCTTCGATCATGATGTAATCCGTGGCCTTGTGCAATGCATCCTGAATTGTACACGGTTTTTCAAGGGTGATCCATTTTCTAAACTTCGACTTATACCAAAGCGTCTTTCGAATCGCGTCCACGGCCACCTTATCGCTGATCCCGCTGACTCTAACCGTAACGAGCTTGAACTGGTTTACAAAGTCGCGGGGTGATTTGTCTTTTCATTGAGCTAAGCTCCATAGGTCGACGTCGGAATTTTATCGATTGATAATCATCATGTAATGCTTGAGAAACTCCAAAGCGAGTTGGTGAAAACTTCCAATGGAATTTCTCCTAAGGCTGGAAAACCATTCGAGCGCGGCTCCCTCAAGATTCCCGACAAAGAGGAGTCATTGGCCGGTGTCTCTTTCGCTGTCTCTAAATTTGGCCCTTCCCATCGTGATCTCAAAGGCCTGTAAGTGTGCTTTAGGATCAGTCGTACCGTTGTATGTTGGCACCTTAATCTTTCCAGGATCCGATACTCTGGTGTTAACGATACGAGATGTGAAGGAAGTTTTTTGAGCTTCCTCGAGCAGCTGCTCTATTTCTGGTGTGGAACTAGTCACATGGTGAATCTGAGATTTCACCGCTTTCACTTCCGCAATTTTTTTCATGAGATGATTACGAAGATCGCGGATTTCGGAATCGTCATCAGAGGTTTTCCGAGTCTGTCGGCGTTTGCTGCGAGTTTTCAAAGTTTGCTCTTCATCCAGCTTCTCCTGCTCTACCCATAAGAGGTTTTATTCCTCCTCTGTCATGGGTTTGTCAAGCAGGTCTTCCTGAGACGTGTGGCTCCTTGTCCTTCGTGGATGCACGTCCGCGTCTTGGTCCGAAGGTTCAGACTGACTGCTAATGTCGACGTTGATGCGCTCGATTTCCCCCTCTTTTTGTCCTCTTCCAATGGTGGAAGATCGGCTGGATTTTTTCCGTGCTGGCGCAGGAGTGATTTTGTTTGGATTTTGTCTCGATGGCTTCTCCTGTGCATTCCCGGACCGGTCCAAAAGATTTGCTA
This sequence comes from Moricandia arvensis, assembly GCA_905132765.1. Classification (NCBI taxonomy): domain Eukaryota; kingdom Viridiplantae; phylum Streptophyta; class Magnoliopsida; order Brassicales; family Brassicaceae; genus Moricandia; species Moricandia arvensis. The sequence goes on from CAJHQP010000124.1 coordinate 197,370, forward strand.
AATCGAGTCTTCTTCCTTGGATCCTAGTGGTTCCGCGAGGAAGGGTACCTAGGGTTTTTCCAGAATGGGTTTTGACCTTCTTAGCGCAAGATCCCATAAGCTTATCCCTCTCGTCCACCCTCTTTACATAGGCGAAGATCAGTTTCTTTATCTCCTCGACTGCCGCGGTGTTGGGCTCAGCGTTAACAGCGGGAGTGTTGGTCGAAGGAGTGTTGTCAACGTTGTCGCGGCTTGCGCCGTAGCAATATTGTTGGTTATTGAGATTGTCAGCTGACATCTTTGACTGGGCGTTTGGTGGTTGCGAGAAAGATTGATCCGTAAGTCCCCCTCCTTCGGAAATATTAATATTTATCTTCCGGATTTTGATATTTATCTCTCCTCCGAATAAAGATAGACCGTCGTAACACCACCGGGCTTGGTTTCGTATGAAACCGTAAGCATGCCTTTAGTCGCGTTTTAGGCCTCTCAGGCCGTTTTTCCGACTTTGAGTGTTTTTCCGATTTCTCCGAAAGACCGTATTTGAGGCGTGGTCGATTTTAAGTATGGGTTCAAACTTCTGGTATAGCATACGAAACTTTGTTATTAAGTCAACCGTTGCCGTTTTATACGACTGATTTGAACTTATACGAGAAAACGAGTCTTTGCGGCTTTTATCATAAAGTTCCAACGGAAACTCCGATTGAGACAAACGAAGAGCATTTCGATCGAGATTCGAGAGAGAAGCCAAAAGGTGTGATCTCACTCGCCATATGGCGATCTGGGAGCTATATTTGGCGACCCTGGTTCGTTTTGTGACTCTTACTTATTTTGATCGTAAAATCTCAACAAAAACTCAGATTGCGACGAAACGAAAAACATTTTGATCGTGACTCGAAGAAAAATACAAAAGAGAGACACAGCTCGCCATATGGAGACCCAGACTTGGAGATCCGAAGTTGCCATATGGAGACCCAGTCTTTGAATTGTCAGGTCGCCATATGGCGACCCAGACACGGAGAGCCTCGGTCACCATATGACGACCCGGACTCGGAGAGCCTAGGTCGCCATATGTCGACCCAGACTCGGAGAGCCTAGGTTTCCATTTGGCGACCCGGAATCGGAGAGCCTAGGACGCCATATGGCAACCCGGAATCGGAGAGCCTAGGACGCCATATGGTGACCCGGACTGGGAGTACCTAGGTCGCCATATGGCGACCCGAACTTGGAGTACCTAGGTCGCCATATGGCGACCCGGACTCGGAGAGCCTAGGTCGCCATCTGGCAACCCAGAATCAGAGAGCCTAGGTCGCCATATGGCGACCCATACTGTCTGGGTCTAGGTCGCCATATGGAAACCCATATTGTACGGATAATCGTCGCCATATGGCAACTCGTGCCTTGTGTGTGCAGGTCGCCATATGGTGATCGTTCTTCAAAAATTTTGTGAGCCAAAACCTCAGAAGAAACATTTTCTCGGGACTTGAGTCGTTGATTTCATCGTCATTGATTTTGAACCCAACACAGCAGATGCTTCTCACAGGCATTTTCAAAGCTTCGAGCTCTCTTTATTGCTTAGATGATAGACAAAGGAGAAGAGTCGATGAAGGATTTCACAAAAAGTGTGATAAAGCTGAAAAGAGTAGTTATTGAGGCTTGTTTTGGAGCAAGTTCTTGTCCACATCTATACCACATCGATGTGATGTCCAGAAGTCGAGCTAATGACTGAAAATAAGCGCTGAGTTGGAGTCAACCCACTGTTAAGTCAAAAAAACGAGGAAGATGAGTTGATATACCAGCATCGATCGACAACCAGACGGTGTTGGTCAACACTATATCACGAGAATCAATCACTACCTAATTGTGTCGATCAACACTCATATCAGCATGCATCTTGGTAGGTTCTAATATTTACCACTTTTAGACCATGTTATAGACTCTATTTGGAGTCTGTTATGTGCGTCTAGGATGTGTTTTAGAGTCTTTTCAGGTCCAAGTGCATTTAGGAACATTATAGAGATTATGAGGCTTTCTGGAGCACAAAGAGAGAGGAACCCCAGGTGGTCGAAATCAGCAATGTATGAGTAGAGAAAGTGAGTTGTGTCGATCGACAATGCAACCTTGCCGTCGATTGACAGACAACACGCAGAAGCCCAATTCACAGAGTACCTGACTTGAAGCCCATGATTGCCCTTGGACGAGTTTTACCTAGTTTATATTATCTTTGCTTGTGTTTTATGCAAAGAGAGAGCTATTTTACAAGTTTAGAGTTTTTCATATCAAACATAGCAATTTTTGGGGAGAAGATCGGGACTTCTTTCAAGGTTTGTATTGGACCCCAATTTTCTATCCCTAATCTTATGCATAATTTTATGTTTATGATTATGTTCTGCTTAGCTATGTATGAGTAAATCTCTTAATATTTTTAGGGTTTATTAATGTTTTTGACGGATTAGCTAAACAATGGAACTGCTAGGGTGATTAATAGATCTATCATCAGTGTTGTGCTTATTGCTTGGGTTCTTGAGTAACTAACTAGAACCCTGATATTGGGATAATTGATATTTGTGAGAGTAGGAACGTTACCTGAACTAATCATTTTGAGCTTAAGTTTCTAGGGATAATCCAGAGATTAGTCTAGTAATTCTAAGTGAACTTATCGAATCTGACCATTTAATGTTTGACTAAGAAAACCATCGATCGATGCCCTTTGCATATCATCGATAGACCGACATTCCTAATTTGCATACAAAAGTTGTAGACTCTGAGCTTAGCCATAAATAGATATCAATTATCTCTTTACTTTTTAAATTCGTATTCTATGATTGAAAATCCTTTGGCTTCTATCCATTATAATTCACTACCTAAAAACCCTAGATCTAGCTATTTTCCTTAATTCCTTACAACCAACTGATTCTTGATTTACTAGTTCTTAAAGTTTGTTAAATTGTCTAGCATAACTATTGTGTGCACTCGCTCTCTTTGGATCCGATCCCTAAGTACTACAACTAAATTCTTTATTGAGAGAGTAATCAGTAGCTCTACGGTAATTTGAGCACGTTTCAAATTTAGTGTCGTTGTGGGGTAGCAAGGATCGCCATTACAAGTACACTCCGCTCGAAGCTGTGTGATAAACAATAATCTCAATCTCGATCTGCTTACACAGAGCCTCATTCTTATCTTGAGCCTTGTGTATTTTCCACAATAAATATGCCTGCTCCAAGGCTTCCAAACAAGCTGTCTCTCCCTCAACACTAACCGCACATAATCTGAGACTAGAAAGTTTCCCAGTAAGTTCCTGAAAATCTTTGGTTTCTGAAATATCGCTCCTACGCCTGCTCAAGACATCTGCCACCAGATTGGCCTTACTCGGATGATAAGTGATATCAAAGTCGTAATCTGCTAACAGTTCCATCAATCTCCGCTGTCTCAAATTCAAATCCGCCTGTGTGAATATGTATTTCAAACTCTGGTGGTCTGTAAGAATCTGCACCTTCTCCATCTAAATACGACCTCCAGATCTTCAAGTCAAATACAACTGATGCTTACTCCAAGTCATGAGTAGGGTAATTAGCCTCGTGAGGTCTCAACTGCCGTTAACTTTTCCATCCCTGCGGTCGGAATGTAGTCCTAGATTTCTTCTATCAGTAGCCACCAATTTTACTCCGATCGACCACCATTTGGTTATCCAAAATAGCTTCATATACAGGCTGGTCGTAAACGAAGACTTCACAACCACCTCTCATGAAAATAAACAGAAATCTTAGAGAATAATTCGGAAAAATTATCCGCTTGTTGGAGATGATAAGCTAAAGAATGATATACTTACTGACAAATTTCCAGACTGAAATGTTTTGTTTCTGTCGACCGTTTCTCCCTTACATCGAAACTGGTCGGAACTGTCTCTGTAACTCAATGATATCTCGCTCGTTTCCTGGTTCATTCTGAAATATTTTCTGAAAATCTGACATCTAGATCTTTCGAATGATATCTCGCTCGTTTCGTGGTTCATTCTGGATCAATGGAAAAATGCTTATGAAGTTGACTGATCGAAGATCGGATCTGTAGCGAACAGTCTCAAAGAAACAACCATAACGTTTAGAGGAAAATTCCAAATGACGATCTGTTTTCTGATATACATAGATATATAAGTCAAGAACATGAACTCAAAATTTGGCTTTGAAATTCTTGGTTTTTATTAGTAGTTATTCTGTCCTACAAAAACGTGTCTTTGTGCGTTAATCTCTCTTTTTGGTTGGTGTGATTCCTCCTCCTTCATGATGACTATTGGTGGCTATTCTGGTGACTTTACGGTAGGGATTCACCACTCCCAAAAGTTTCTGCCACAGTCCACCACTAAATTCTTTTAAATAGAAGAGAACTAGGGTTTCTGCAAATTGAATGGGTTTTACTAGACCAAATTGCTCTGATACCAAATTGTAAAACCCGCATTTTCGAAATAACATAATAAATAATAATTTCCTGAAATTTCCACTTTATTACTTCGCAAAAGTAATCTCAACACCATAAATCCAATAAATATAATGATATTCGAAAATAACGATAAGCATAAATCCAAAAGTCTGAAGTAGAAAGAAAATGAAAATGCCCAAAAGCATCGGTCCGAAATGATCACTCCTGATCGTTAGTCTACCTAACAGAGGAACAAATAGGGGTGAGCAACAGCGGAGTCACTCAGTGAGGTATGGGATGCTATACACGCAAACCTCTGACTCAATAAATAGAACTCCCACTATGAAATTTTAGCTCTAACATGAACACATACGATGCCTAACGCATCACACAAAACAAACAATGCGATGATAGCATAATGCTAGTCAATACACCCCTCATTCTCCTAATAAGGATATACATACTCTGCATATATATTACATAATTCCGTCTCTGTACCCCCGCAATCATACTCCTGCGTCAATATGAAAACGTCTTTGCACCCCCCAATCTCACACATTTGCGTCAATAGCTCAGACGTCTATGGCCCCGCAATCTCTCACATAGTCCTTATATTCCTAACTAATTTATATATGTATATATATCAACACTTAATATCAAACAATCCAATCAACGGTTGAATCCTCTAGACCCCTAATTTCCAATTTACAATCAATATCCTGACTATCAAGCAAGACTCGATTCAAGTAGACGGAACATGTTTCGGAACTAAAATACAATAAGGAGAATTATATATTAGTATGGGATTTACGGAATAAACCCTCACCTTTTCCACGGGTTCTAAAGAAAACCTGAGAAAACATCGACTTACCTTGACGGCTCTAAAACAACAATTCTGGAACTCTCTGAAAAAGGTGAGTATGATATTTCTGCAAGAACTGAACCCTAAAATAACAGGTGAATAACTCAAGAACTAACCATTAACGTTTCGATCCCTCCGGTCAATATGTATTCCTAAATATTTTCTATCAGTAGCCACCTCCTTTACTCCGAACGGTCACCATTTGGTTATCCAAAATAGCTTCATGTTGAGGCTGGTCGTAAACGAAGACTTCACAACCACCTCTCACGAAAATAAACATAACTCTCAGAAAATAATTTGGAAAGACGATCCGTTTGTTGGAGATGATAAACTAAAGAATGAAATACTTTCTGAAAAATTTCCAGTCAGAAAGATTTTTGTTTCTGTCGACCGTTTCTCCCTTACATCGAAATTGGTCGGAACTGTCTCTGTAACTAAACAGCTTTATTCTTTGCCATGAAGAAACGTCAATAACTTTTTAACCGTACCTCGGTTTGACGATCGGAAATATGTTCTGAAAATATGACATATAGTTCTTTCCAATGATATCTCGCTTGTTTCCTGGTTCATTCTGGATCAATAGAAAACGCTGATGAAGTTAATTGATCGAAGATCGGATCTTCAGCGAACAGTCTCAAAGAAACAGCCATAACATTTATAGGAAAATTCCAAATGACGATCCGTTTTCTGATATACATTGATCTATGAGTCAAGAAAATAAATTCAAAATTTGGGTTTGAAATTCTCATTTCTTATTAGTCGTTATTTTGTTCTACAAAAACGTGTCTGCTGTGCCTTAATCTCTCTTTTTGGATGGTGTGATGCTTCCTCCTTCATGATGGCTATTGCTGGCTGTTCAGGTAAATATACGGCAGGGCTTCACCACTCCCAGAAGTGTCTGCCACATTCCACCACGAAATCCTCTTTAAAAAGAATAGAACTAGGGTTTCTGCAAATTGAATGTGTTGTGCTTGACCTAATTGCCCTGATACCAAATTGTAAAACCTGCATTTTAGAAATAACATAATAAATATTAATCTCCTGAAATCTCCACTTTATTACTTCGCAAAAGTCATCTCAACACCAAAAATTCAATAAATATAATGATATCCGAAAATAGCGATAACCATAAATCCAAAAGTCTGAAGTAGAAAGGAAATGAAAATGTCCAAAAGCACCGGTCCGAAATGATCACTCCTGATGGTCAGTATCACCTTAGAAAACATCAACTGACCTTGACGGCTTTAAAACAAAAATTTTGGAACTCTCTGAAAAAAGTGAATATGATGTTTCTGGCAGAACTGAACCCTAAAAGAACAGGTGAATAGCTCAAGAACTAACCGTTAACTTTTCGATCCCTCCGGTCAGAATGTATTCCTATATGGTTTCTATCAGTAGCCAGAAATTTTACTCCGATCGGCCACCATTTGGGTATCCAAAATAGCTTCATATCCAGGCTGGTCGTAAACAAAGACTGCACAACCACCTCTCACGTAAATAAACATAACTCTCAGAAAATAATTCAAAAAGACGATCCGCTTGTTGGAGATGATAATCTAAAGAATGAAATACTAACTTATAAATTTCCATACTGAAACATTTTGTTTGTTGACCGTTTCTCCCTTACATCAAAACTGATCGGAACTGTCTTTGTAACTCAACAGCTTTATTTTTTTTGCCATGAAGAATCGTCAATAACCTTTTAACCGTACCTCGGTTTGACGATCAGAAATATGTTTTGAAAATCTGACATCTAGATCTTTCCAATGGTATCTCACTCTTTTCCTGTTTCATTCTGTATCAATGAAAAAAACGCTGATGAAGTTGACTGATCGAAGATCGGATCTGCAGCGAACAGTCTCAAAGAAATAACCATAACTTTTAGAGGAAAATTCCAAATCCGTTTTCCAATATACATAGATCTATGAGTCAAGAACATAAACTCAAAATTTGGATTCAAATTTCTCGGTTTTAATTAGTCGTTATTCTGTTTTACAAAAACATGTCTGTTGTGCCTTAATCCCTCTTTTTGGATAGTGTGATGTCTCCTCCTTCATGATGGCTATTGGTGGCTGTTCTGGTGACTTTACGGCAGGGCTTCGCCACTCCCAGAAGTGTCTGCCACAATCCACCATGAAATTCTCTTTAAATAGAAGAGAACTAGGGTTTCTGCAAATTGAATGGGTTTTAATAGACCGAATTGTTTGGCCCAAGATTTAGATCGTTAAACAGTCATCATAAATGACAAAGTGCATCGACATTGAACTATATGTTTTCCAAAAATTGCATGCGACATCTCCAACAGGGAGCGTGAACACGTTTGAGTGTGTGTTTATCTTATTTTTATTAAAAACTAGAGTTTTAAAAATCACTTTTCACATGCAAATCCTTCACACATTTCAATCATTTCATGCTTCTGATTGACAAAAACGCAAACTTAGCAATCACATGACTGGTTAGTGTATATTCACCCGCTAATGGATAATTCTCAAGAACAATAAAATATAATATGGAAGTATTGGTAAACAACAAAAAAGACATAAACTTACCTCTGATGGCGATTTTGGCGACTTAGGCGACGGCGTGATCTGAGATCATGATCTCACCCAATTGATTCACTCTTTGGTGATTGATTACCCGCTCATCATCAGATTGATCTTTGTCGTTTGTTGGTGACCTTTTCCTCTATGTCGAACGGGATCTACCTTTCGTCTCAGTCACGTCCTGGATCTTTTCCAATCATGGCATCGTTTACTATCACGTTTCGATCTCAATCTATTTGTGATATATTATGTGACTTGTGAACACCAACTAGCGTATCTTTGTATGGTAGAAACTCACTAAATGGCGTCAAACAATGGGAAAGGCATTCTTTTTGAGGATGATAAGCCTATCCAGCTACCATATCAGGAGGATGAGAACCTCATTATAGAGTAAAGCTTGTCTCTTATAGGCAATATTTCGAACCCCCAAAAACAGAATGTTGACCGCCTCATTGTTACTATGCCAGAACAATGGGGAATGTTAGAGAAGATATCTGCTTGTAATATGGGAACAAACGCTTCTTGTTAAACTTCGATAACGAGGAAGACCTTAACTCGGTCCTTAGTCAAGACCCTTTCAGCACAATTATTGTATGTTCGTCCTTGTGCGTTGGGAACCGGTGATCAACGAGAACTATCCATTGATGGTTCCATTCTAGATTCAACTCCAAGGAATCCCTCTTCATCTCTGTACGGAACAGAACCTTCAAGCCATTGGAGATAAGCTCGGGAAGGTGGAGTTGATTGACATCACAGATGGAAATATAAAAGTTGTTGTAGACTCTTCAAAACCTCTGAAGTTTACTAGGAAACTTCAAACAAGGAACAAATAGGACATCTCTATCAAGCTTCATTACGAGAAGCTCCTTAGACATTGCTCCACTTGTGGTCTTATGACACATGAGAGCCAAGATTTTCTGATAATAACACTGGTACAAGTGCTCTCTCGTGAGACAATGTTTGACCGGGTCCTCTCCAACAATGCCAGAGAAAGACTCACTTTCAACAACAATGGAAAACCACAATTCAAAATAAGAATCAGCTAAGTCTTTCAGGGAAAGAGCAAGCTCACACTCTCGGGTTCAGAGATCCTCTCATTCATATCGTGTTTAACGAGATACTAATCTTAGAGACACACAGTACAAGCCTTATACATACGTCTGTAATCGCTCCCATGAAGGTAGGTATCCAAGGTCTAGCAAAGACCGAGTTTGGAATTAAAAGCAACCTAGGCCTCTGAAGATTAATGATCAAGGTGCTAAAGACACAGTTACTTACAATGCTTCGGGATCAAGGCCAGATCTTATGGCTGCTAAACCTCAGTTAGCAGCAGAGAGCTCGAATGCTTCGGAGGCTAAACTGGAGAACAAGGCTGAGCAGACTTGTCTTAATGATAATGATATCACATTAAGGCCGACCTTATGACTAGAGCTCTGATTACAAGCGAGGAACGAACGAACATAGCATATGACCTGATTCCTCCATATGATGCGCTTAGATAGACGCTCTCAATGAAGAAGACCAGGTGAATGATGATCAACCAGCTGATGAGGATATGCAATATGTTATCATGGGATATGAGTTGATGTTGATCGACGAAGATGACTTATTGGGGGATGATCTCAAGTGAGAGTACCTGGAAAGATCAAGGACATCTCATGAGAATGTCCATGAAAGCTCAATTCTTTTGACTGAAGCTAAAGAAAAAATCTGATGCTGAGGGTTCTATTGTGTACTTAAATAGAAAAAAAAAACACAACTGAGAAGTATAGCTCGTTCTTTATACTCGACCTTAATTCAGCGTAGACCAAGAATCAACGCCAAAATGATAGCACAAGTGTAGCTTGATTTCAAAGAGGCCAGCAACAGACCGTGGTTTTAAGGAAATCAAAGACCAGTTCGATAAGTCAAAAGAGAGGTATGGTAGGTGCCAAACATCCGCCCCACCATCATCAATGAAGACACTCAATTGGAACTGTCGAGGGAGATGTGTCAAAAGCATTGCCCAAGACTTTTGTTTCTTTATGAAGCAAAGAATAGGAAGTTGTTGTTGTAAAATATCCATGTTTACTTAGGTTTTAATAAATTGTTTACCGTTGAGCCACTTGGCCAGCGTGGTGGCTTAACTTTGTTTTTTATGGATAAATTTCAAATTGATGTTTTATTTTTGAATAATCGAATGATTGATGTAAAATCACTCACAATGGAATAAGTATCTATATGACATTTGTTTATGGAGATCCTATTTTAGAAAAAAAGATAAAGTTTGGGAACGTCTTACGCGTTTTACCGCAACTAAAGATAATCCATACTTCATGATATGCGATTTTAATGAAATAACGGGCCACCATCAGAAAGAAGGTGAAAAATTGATGTGATACTTCATTTCTTTCGTTTAGTCAAATGATATCAGATTGTGTTATGCTTGAGTTCCCATTAACTGGGAATAATTTATCATGGGATGGAAAACATCCAAGTGGCTATGTTCGATGTTGTTTAGATCGTTCTCCTAGAAACGAGGATTGGCATGAGAAGTTTTCACACTCAAGAGTACAATATCTATGTACGTGGGGATCAGACCATCGTCCGGTTCTAGCAAATATCCTATCCAAATCAACAAGAAAGAGGAAAACTTTCAAATTTGATAAACGTTGGTTGAATAGTGAAGGAATACAACAAGTCATTTTAGATGAATGAAACTCCTCAGACCTCTCTCCCAATGCAAATATAATGGATCATATATCAAGCTGCAGGAAAGCACTAGACAGTGGAAAAGAGAGAAGGATCTAAATGCTGTGAAATTAGTTGAAGATCTAAAATCAAAGGTGGATAACCTTTATTCAGATGATGATCCACAACAGTAGAAATTGGGGAGGCTTCGAAAGAAATTACGCGCTCTTAATGTTGAGGAACGTTAGATGCAGAAGAGCAGAGTTTTCTGGCTCAGAGGAGGGGACTTGAATACCAAGTGCTTTCATGCGGTTACTAAAAAAAAGAAGAGCCAGGAATAAAATCACGGGTCTGCTGGATTCCTCAGGGAATCTTGAGCATAACGAGGAAAAAATAGTAGTCATATCTACTAGTTACTTTAAAGACCTGTTTGAATCCAACCATGAACACATTTAAGAGGCACTGACAAATGTTTCAACGACGATATCTGATCGTCTGGACGCGGATCTTATATCTCCTGTGTCAGAGTGGGAGGTTAAATTGGCTCGATTTGCGATGCACCCGGAAAAGGCTCATGGACCTGCTCCATTATATCAAAAAATCGGAGTCATTGTGAAAGATTACTTAGCTCGTATAGTTAATGAATTCTTTTCGATGGACTAATGGCCAATGGACTCAGTGACGCCAATATTTGTCTCATCTCGGAAAAAGAGAAACCGAATGAAATGTCCCAATTTCAACCCATCAGCCTTTCTAATGTGAGCTACAAGATAATATCTACGGTCTTATGCGAACGATTAAAGAACGTGCTACCGGACCGGATATCTAAAACCCAGTCAGCATTTGTTGCTACAAGACAAATAATTGATAATGTATTGATAGCACATGAAATGTCACATGCTCTTCACACAAATCCTTGTGGAAGAAATAAAAGAATGGCAATAAAGACAAACATGAGTAAAGCTTATGATCAGTTAGAATGAGATTTCATCAGTACGGTCATGAAGAAAATGGGTTTTTCAGACTTATGGATATAGTGGATAATGCGATGTGTATCGTCGGTGAAATACTATGTTCTTTTCAATGGTCAACCAATAGGAAATATAATTCCAAAAAAAAAATTGTGTCAAGGAGATCCTTTGTCTCCTTTCATCTTTATCCTATGCACGAAAACGCTCGTTAACCTTCTAAATCACGCGGAAAATCAAGGCAAGATAACATGGATGCGCTTCTCGTGTTAGCCCTCTAGTATCACATCTTCTCTTTGCTGATGATAGCCTATTTTTCTGTAAGGTGAAGCCACGTGAATGCGATGAAGTCATTAAGACATTTACGACTTATGGGAAAGCTTCTGGAGAATGTATTAACTTTATAAAATCATCCTTACTCTTCGGTAAGAAGATACTTGGACATGTGAAAGAGGCTGTTAAAAATTCAACCAGAATTGCAAAGAGGGGGATGGGATCTTATCTTGGTGTCCCAGAGGACATTAATGGTTCAAACAGAAGTTATTGCATTCTTGAAAGAATGATTAAAAAATTGGGTAATGGTTGGATAGGTTGATGGCTCTCAAGGGGGGGGGGATGAAGTGCTGATAAAGTCCATCCCACTGGCTTTACCGACATATGTAATGTCAACCCTGCTGCTACCGTTAGAAACTTGTGAAAATTTAACTAGTGCCATTGCATAGTTTTGGTGGAGTTCGAACCCGCCTAAGAGAGTATAAACTAGACAAAATGGGAAATTATATAAATTAAGAGAAGAGGGAGGATAAGATTAAGGATGATCTATGAATTCAATCTTCTTCTCCTAGGAAAACAGTTATGCCGACTAGTGCAGTTTCCTGATTCCCTCTTGGCAAGAGTTTTGAGGGGAAAATACTTCAGCAGTAGTTCACCTTTGCGACTAAACAAGACTGTTAATCCCTCTTATGAGTTGACGAGTATTATGGCAGCAAAACCAGTGATATCATTGGGAAAGAGACAGAAGGTAAATTATGGGAATGATATTAGGATCTGGGAAGACATGTGGCTACCAACGATACCAGCAATTGGCTATGTAGGCCTATGGCACTGGTGGTTCACCCAATGATGCCAGTAATCAATTAATGATAGGGACCCCAAAAAGATGGAACACTACACTCCTAAAAAAATTTGTAAATCTGAAGGACATTCCACTGATTCAATCTTTGGCCATAAGTCAAGGATATAATCGAGACGAATATTGCTTGAGCTATACAAAAAGCAGTATGTACACGGTTAAATTAGGCTGTTGGGTAGCAACAAGCTTTCTGAACAAAGACACAATGAACCCACTGATAGAACCTAGTATTAAAAAACTCCAATCCTTTGCTTGAAAGATAAAAGCTCCGACGAAATCAGACATCTAATTTGGCAACGATCTCTGGACAGTTAGCAGTGACAAGCAGCCGAAATCATCGTCATATGCGATGTGAAAACCATTATCCTAGATGTTGAGCAGAGGATGAAAATACAAACCATGGGCCTTAGTAGCAACCTCAACACCACCTTTGGTTTCCTAGTGCAAGTCAATATACTAATGGACTACGTCTTCTAGAGAAAAAATGATAGTGAAGATCATGAGCTGAATAAAGACTCACACCCATAGATAATATGGTTTATTTGGAAAGCGAGGAACGATAAACTATTCAGAGGGTTAGACAAGGACCCTTTGAAAACTGTCTGACACACTGACTCAGAATGTCGTGTTTGGTTTTAAGCAAATCGCAAACATGATGAGTGAAATACAACAAACTGAACAAGCAACAATTTATTAGAGATGTGTGATAGATGGATCATGTACATATGACTCACTCTTTAGTAGTTGTGGATGTACATGGACAGATTCAAGAGGAGAAACTCAGTTATTAGGAGCCAGAAACCAAAGACGAAGAATCTCTTAACTTCACTCGGAGCTCGAAGCCCTCTTATGAGCAATGAAGTGCATGCTAAGCTATCAACGTGCCGAGCCTTTGACAGCGATTATAAAGATTTAGTCTCGGTGATTCAAGATCCTGGAGCATGGTGTAATTTTTCCATATAACTAAAGGAGCTGATGAAGCTGAAAAATAGATTCTCAGAGTTCTCATTTGCTTTTATTCCTCGTACTGAAATATTTTGTCAGATTCTTAGCTAAGATAACAAGATCCTTTTACATGGACCTATAGTATTTTGCTTGTTCTGTTTCAGTTTCTCAGACAAGCTCAAGTTTAAATAATATAATGACCGTTTGGAAAGAAACAATAATAGATCTAACTTCAAGGAAAAGATATAAGTAAACGATTTGTAATAAAATCAGTCATAAGTTACTTGAGTAAACATGCACTCATCTCTAGTGACCAGAAACAATTTCAGAAATGGCTATTGAAGCTCATGATTAGAGATCATTTTGCTTCCACGATGAAAATCATGTTAAAAGACTTCTTGCCAGGTGCTCTCGCGCCGTCGCGAATGCTTGAGTTAATGTCTACAATTCAAAAGGCACAAAAATTGTCAAACGCATAATCACTGTGAAGACTATCGCTTTGCTCAAAGAAAGTCATACTGCATCACACCTGTTCAGAGAGTGAACCACTTGCTTCTGCGCTCTGCATTGCTACTTTTCCAGCAATGACATTGGCATCTGTTTCCAATACCATCCTGAACATTGTAAGACAACGTACACATGAGTATCACCGTGATAGGATTCAAACCATTAATATACATCTTAGTTCATTTCACCAAAGAACCACATCAATAACACCACAGAAAAGACTTCATGAACGAGAGAAGTCTCTAAACCAAAACCATTAACAAATCCAGAATGCCCTCAACGAGTTCTCTGAGCTGTCTTTTAAATCTTCAGCTGTCTAGTAACCGGTGTAAGGTCTGTTGCTGAGTCTGTATTAGCTACACTTCCCTGCACCAAGCCTAGGCTAGATACAATAATCCTTGACTTAACAAGAAGACCTTACCACACGGTATGCAGATCGAACTATACGTTCTCATAGTCCCTACTATTCTTTTATCTGTACCCACCCTTACTTAAGAGACTTGCACATAACTATGTCGCACGGCTAAAAATGTTTATAGAAATAAAATTGTATAATAGAATCAAATCGTACCCCTGATCAACCATCTCATCAAGGCACAAAAAGATGAGATCCAAATTTTCAAGGGCTTCCATCTTTTCAACATTGTTCCTGTAAGGATGTCAGATTTTAATTGCCTGACCAAGAAAAGAACCAAGTCGGTTGTTAAGGGGAGCTAGTACCTCAGAAGCAATGCAACAGCATCAAAAAAGCCTTGTAGAACAGATGATAAGATGAGCTCGTTTTCATCTTCCCCTCCTGTAACAAAGAAGTGAAGGTCCTGGGCAAACTTATAGACAACAATGTTATTCTCCAACAGTGTGATCTCCGCTGCAAAATGTAAAATTGAAACAAAACAAAGCAATTAAAATATGATATAATACATAAATGAGTAATGTGCATGTGTGGAAATTTCAGTTGGGTTGGGTCTTTACCTTCTGTGCGCGCATTGGTTTTAGAGGTCTTCGTGAAGACATATTTTTCAAAAGCTAACTTGGCAGCATTAGTTGTCCAATCATCCGAGTAATACTTGACAGCCACACGCTTTCCTTCAGAGTCTAGAAGAAGAATGTTCTTTACCAAAGGACAAGAATCCTGTTTCATTATAAATTAGAAATCCAGATGTAAGTATCAAGAAGCGATAATCCATATAAGTATATAAAAGATCATCTCCCGTCCAAAATTGGTTTGAAGTTTTTAATTAAACTGGATCCGACCACCATACAGACATACGAAACCATGTCACACAAGACTAATGGCAACTCCAGCAGAAAGAATCCAACTTATCTACTATCGACAAGCGAATGATGAGAAGGAGAATTGCGCAGAAGCAGATCCATAAGCGATCGGGAATTTCTCAGAAGAAAAAGAAGATTTCCAGAAATCTACCAAAACTTATGTTTCAAAAACTTGCAGATTGCTTATGTGGGGGCATGGATCACATATTAGCCCCACTCTTCAAAGAAAAAGTAACAAAGAAACATAGTGATCCATAGGCAAACAATCCACATACAAAAGTGCATGATCTTGATAGCATAGCTCAAAACTAAAAAAAATATCGAAAGAGGTGATAGATATACTTACATTAGCGCCTGGCATTGTTGTTGAACCAAATTATACCTGAAATAGTGCTAAACTTAGCGTTGTAAAAACAGTCTAAATAACTAATCACCTTGGTAGATCATCAGTGAATA
This sequence comes from Moricandia arvensis, assembly GCA_905132765.1. Classification (NCBI taxonomy): domain Eukaryota; kingdom Viridiplantae; phylum Streptophyta; class Magnoliopsida; order Brassicales; family Brassicaceae; genus Moricandia; species Moricandia arvensis. The sequence continues at coordinate 213,117 of CAJHQP010000124.1, forward strand.
CACTAAGATCTTTGAGAGAATGACGCAAACGTAGGAAAAGAAGTATCGGACATAAGACCAAGATCTAAGAATCAACAGAAACCAAATCATATTTTATATTTGACTAACAAATAGCAAAATCTCATCAAGAGAACTGTGAACGAGCGGCTACAGATCTGATCTGATGGATTCGGGACATAAAGCATAAAAAACAGAAGCAGTGATCGAAACGATAAGGCGACTGAAATCTCCTCAAACTTACCTATGAGATTGAAGATGACTGCTTGTGCCGATGGACTAGGAAATAAGAAAATACCTGTGGTTCTGAATTTACTCGGGAACTACACCAGCGCCCTTACACGGACTTTATTCTGAATTACCCTAGTAGGTACTTGGTTTATTCTACTTTGCCCCATTGAATATATTTTTTTTTATTTTAATTTTTTTAATTACGAAATCATGCATAAATATAAATTTACCCTTGATAAATCATGAAAACTACAAGAAAACCTAACCAAAACCTCTAACCTAACTAGAGTCTTTCACTCTCTCCTCTTTTTCCCTTTTCCCGGAGTTCCCCGTCCCCTTTTCTCGATCGATCCATCACAATTCCCACAATTTCCCTCTTTCTCTCAAACCCTAGATCCGATAATCGTTGATCGGTGCTCTCTCCTCTCTGCCTCCATCGTCTGTCTCTTCTCCTCCCGTTTTTTGTTTGCTCCGTCTCTTCCTCTTAACCCGACGAATCCGAGGAACTCCGTTTCCATCTCCATTTTTCGTTCTCGTCTCCTCCGTGTGAAAGGTATGTTCTTTCTCCCATTTTCGATTGATTTTGTTCTGGGTTTGAAAGGATTGTGATTGGGACTGGGACTTCCTCGTGATTGTTTTGTTGAAAATCGGTTAGGTTTAGTCAAGGTTATGGTATGGAGTGGTTCAGTTTTGAGATAATTGTAGTGATGATTGTCGATTTTGTTGAAAGGATTGTGATTGTTTTGATGAAAATCGGTTAGTTTTAGTTATGGAGATTGAAAGTTTGGTTCGGTTTTGAGTTGATTTTGTTGAAAGGATTGTGATTGTTTTGTTGAAAACCGGTTAGGTTTAGATCAATGTTATGGTGATTGAGTGATTGAGATTTTGAATGTTTGGTGACTAAGATTTCTTTTGAATGTTTGGTGATTCATTCGGCAATGACTGAATGTTTATTGTTTTTGGTAGTTCAAGGTAGTTCAAGGTAGTTTAAGGTAGTTCAAGGTAGTTTAAGGTAGTTCTTAGTAGTTCCTATTACACATAGTAGTTCTAAGTAGTACGTAATAGTTCCTATTATACATAGTAGTTCTAATTAGTGCTTAGCAGTTCAATGACTGAATGTTTATTGTTTTGGGATGGTGGTAGGATCGAGATAATGACAGGTCGTAAGAAGCAGAAGCGGAAGAAGCAGAATAAGAAGAACAAGGAGAAATCCATAAGAGAAGAGGATGTCCCATCTAACGTCTCTCCTAGAGAAGAGGATGTCCCATCTAACGTCTCCCCTGTAGAAGAGCATGTAGAAGAGCAGGTAGAATAGCTTTCATGTGGGAACAATAGGGAAAATCCGAACAGTAGTGATGGTGTGTCTAGAACATCTAAGGTAAATTCTTCTTCATTTGTTGTTTAATTTATAGTTATTGTTGGTGTATCACTAAGCATAATTAAAAAATTTTGTTATTTGCAGGAATGTCAACCACTGCCACCTGATGAGCTATACTTCAAGAATACCGAGTTCACAAAGTCGGTTAAGATACAGAGCAGGTGCTATGTGTACAACACGGTGGAGGTGATCAAGAAGCTTAAGCCTACGACTGAGTTGGAAACACCTGAGTTGGAGTGGTTCCAAAAGCACCCTCAGTTCTGCCATTTTTTCCACTTGCCCGCTGAACCAAACTTGAAGCTGCTGGCTATTTGGATGCTGCTACTGCGCACGATTCCCTTACCCGAGGGAGAGGATGCAGCTTGGTTTGCGGTTAATGGAGTGCCCATCAGGTATTCAATGCGAGAGCATGCACTCATCTCCGGATTGGACTGCAATGAATACCCAACCATGTTTGAGAAACTAGGGAGCTTCGCCTTTGTAAATAGGCACTTTAAGTCAAAGAAGGAGATCACGTTGAAATCAGTGGAAGAGAAGCTGTTGAGTATGAGGCCGTGTGGGGATCGACTTAGGATGGCAGTGCTCTACTTCCTAGGCACGGTTATTAGAGCGAAAGGGAAGTATAATGCCCCATTTGACACTTTCATATTAAGAGTCGCCAACGATGTGGAGCTGACTAAAACCTTTCCCTGGGGTAGCTTGACGTTTGATGATACTATCCGGTCCATTAATCATCTGATGAAGCATCTCAAAGGGAAAGTCAAGAACTCTATCAACTTTCCCGGGTTCATACTTCCTCTAGAGGTATTTGACATAGCATTTTCAAATTTGAATTGTAGGTCTGTTGACAAATTATATTTTGTAGGTCTTGGCATTTGAGTGTATTCCAGTTTTGAATACACGATATAGAGGTGTAGACGGTTGTATGAGTAACTGCCCAAGGATGTGCAAGAAGCAGTTCATAAGTAACAGCATGAAGGGTTATCCACTTGAAGACTTGTACGATACTCTTGGAAACACTACGGTATGTCTTCAATATTGTTTCGGTTCTATTAAGTTAGTGGAAAGAATATGTGTTTGATACCTTTGTGGGTTTTTCTCAGGATATTAGAAGTTTTTTGGTTCCAACGGTTGATGAAGAACCTCTCTTGGCGCGCATAATGGAGGAGGAGCCAGACTATAAAAATGAAGATGGAGTAAGTGATTTGTGGAGCACATGGCTTACTGTTAAGGAGAAGCCTATCTGGTGGGAAAGTCTATATGACTTAGATGTGGCGGCAAAGGAGTTTCCACCAAAGAAGGATAAAGGGAAAGAGAAGGAAGAAGCACCGCCTTCTAATCATGGTTTGGAAGATATTTTGAAAGGGTTTGAAGAGAGATTGATAACAAATTTGAGTGAAGTGAATGTGAAGATGGAGACAATGGACAAGAGACTTGCTGTCATTGAGAAGACCCAAGTTGTTTTGAAAAGGAAGATGAAGAAGTTCAAGGCTGTGGAACAGAGAGTTGACGGCATTGAAAAAAATCAAGGTTTGCTGAGAAAGAAGGTTAGGAGGATGACGAAAAAACAGGAAGAGAAAGAGAATGTGCACAGTGAGGGATTCGAGCACCAAGACATGGACTTTGACTGGGATATGGGGCAGTTTCAGAGAAACAAAGAGGGTGAAATGGAGGTTTTTCAAGAAGATAAAGTTCTTGAGGAAGAGGAAGAGAAAGAGAGTGAAATAGAGGCTCAGAAAGAAGATAAAGTTCTTGAGGAAGAGGAAGAGAAAGAGAGTGAAATAGAGGCTCAGAAAGAAGATAAAGTTCCTGAAGAAGAAGAAGAGGAAGAGGAAGAGGAAGGGAAAGAGAATGAACTAGAGGCTGCGAGGGAGGAATGTAGAGTACAAGCTGATAGAATTTGGAAGAGTATCGAGGCTGAAGAAGAGAGTTGAAGAAGAAGAGGTTCAAGAAAAAGAGGTTCAAGAAAAAGAGAAAGAGGTTCAAGAAGATGAGGGTAGAACCAATGAAACTCCTACACCACCACATGGGATTCAAGCTCGGGTTGAGACGGATATAAGCAATGAAACTCCAACACCACCACGTGGTAGGACTAGAGCAATGGCGGCGAGGAGAAACTCTGTGAGAAAGGCTGAGAAAGTTGTTGAAGCAGAGGAAAAAATCAGTGAGAAAAATGATGGTGAAGAAGAACTTGAAGGAACTCCAGAGGCTGAGAAAGTGGAGAAAGAATGTAGAGTATACACAGAGGAGGAGAAAAAAGGCTGGATTCTTACTGTGTGCAAGACGGATGATGTTCCTGCTGTGGGAAAGACTGATGAAACCGAAGAAACATCTAAGACTCCTACAGTGAGGAAAGATGCAGCTTCGAAGAGGCGTAGAGGTAGACCGAGGAAGGCTGCTAAACCAGAGCAGTTCACACCGCTGCCGCCAAAGAGGGCACGTGCACCATCACAGTTGGTGAAAACTCCTTTCACCGAAGGCGAAGAGCCAAAGCCGAAGCGTCAAACAAAGGCTAAAGCTTAGAAGAGTCTTGGGTTAACATATTTTGGACGGATGTTTGTTATGAATGTTGGTTTTTTTCTTAATTTATGTAGGATGATATGTAAGACTGTTGTCCACTATTACTTGTGTTGAACCTATGTAAGTTTTGTTATGTTATTGTGTTGTTGCAGGTTGGACTAGTACTACCAGGTATCACTGTGTGTTAAGACCAAAAATTGAATTACTAGGATTGATAGGTATTACTAAGAAAAAAATTAAACTACTACCAAAAACATGTATAAAACGTGTTAATAAAGTTTCTACAAAAAAAACATGTATAAAACGTGTTAATAAAGTTTCTACAAAAAAAACATGTCTACAACGTGTTAATAAAGTTTCTACAAAAAAAACATGTCTAAAACGTGTTAAAAAGAAGAGGACACATGTTTGAATTATTTACAATTAGTAGTACTCAAGCTGTTAGTAATATTTCTTTCTTCATAGTAATACTTTGGCAAATTATAACATTTTTTAGTAATACCACATTAAAAAATCAAATTTATTAGTAATACCATTGTATTTAGACAGTTTTACATTATATTTAACACATTGGTAGAAAAGAAATTCAAAAAAATGTATTTTCTATTATTCATTTCATTATGGGCTTACCATCAACATGTTAGTATAGAAGTATAAGGGTGTTTTCTAGAAAATGAGAAGTGTTTTATCAACTTGAGAAATTAAGAGTATGTATGTCTAATTTGACTAATAAACACATATATGGATATATAATCGCATAATATATGACATAAATCTTCTAGAAATAATTATTAAGATGAAAAATACGTTTTTTAGAAATATACCTAATACATAGTAGTTCCAAGGTATTCCAAGGTAGTTCAAGGTAGTGTAAGGTAGTTCCTAGTAGTTCCTATCACGCATAGTAGTTCTAAGTAGTCCACATAACACATAATAGTACTCAGTAGTACATAGTAGTTCATATTACGCATAGTAGTTCTAAGTAGTGCTTAGTAGTTCAATGTTACCTAGTACATCAAAGCACAAGAGCCTCATGTTACTCAGTGGTGGTAGAAGTAGTTCCACATTCAAAATACGCGCCTAAACCTCCGCCTCTCCTTCCCCTGCCCGTACCCCTACCCCTTCCCCTTCCCCTTCCCCTTCCCCTTCCCCTTCCCCTTCCCTTCCTCTCCCTCGTCCACGAGATTCTCCGACTGATGGAAACCTTTGCTTTTGAGTGGGTCCTTTCTTTGTTTCATATACTGGAGGAAGAACTTTAAGTGCTCAAATTTCATCTGGTATAACCCACTCAGACATATGAGGAACATGATAAATCGTCCTACAGTATGCCAATGCCCAAAGTTCGACCAAGTAGTATTTTGAACAAAACTCTTGTAGATGGAGGTCCCTTCCTACGCTCAAGAACTTAGCAGCAGCTACTGCATGAACACATGGGATTTTGTCTATATCAAACCACCTGCAGCTGCACATTTTTCTGTCCAAATCAACCGTATAAACCTTTCCGTCACTACCATTGACATTGTACTCAAGATGGCAACTGTTTATCTCAATAACTTCTAAACACCTTGCTAACAAACTTCTTTTTGCCAATTCCTTTTCCACTATTGGCACAAGCTTCTTTGTCACTGGTATTTGAGCTGCCTTCTTCCTATGTTTGTTAAACCATTCAGACAACTTACGAATGATAACATCAATCATTGGTAGTAAGAAGTATTTCCTCGCTTCTCGAAGAACACCATTAATTGATTCTGCTGCATTGGTTGTGTCAACATTGTATCTGTCTCCTTCAAAGTAACATCTTGCCCATTTTCCCACTTCAACACTTTTCTCCAGATACGTCTCAGCAGAAGGATACTTTCTGCAAAAAGCACCAAAGAGATCATTGAACTCAGCCACTGTATAAGCATGTGCACACTCTCTAAACTTTTCCGCGCAAGTATCTCTGTGGTTAGGAGCATGTCCTTTGACATTCTGAGACAAATGCCAAATACAATACCCATGTGCAGCGGTTGGGAACACCTCACGTATTGATTTAATCAAGCTGGGATTTCTATCCGAAAGAAACACCAATCCGGTTTCATCTGATATCACTGACTTCAATTTGTTCATAAACCACCTCCAGCTTTCATCTTTCTCACCATCAACTACACCAAATGCAATAGGGTAGTGGTGATGATCAGGATCCTGAGCAGTCGCAACAAGCAAAACTCCTCCATAAACATGCTTAAGATGTGTTCCATCCACAATGATAACTTTCCTCATCGCTGCGAATCCTTCTATGGAGGCTCCAAATGCGAAAAATAGATACTTAAATCTTTTCCCCGCATCCACTTCAACATAACTTACTGAGTCAGGATTATTCAACTTAAGCATGTACATGTAAGAGTGTATCAGAGAAAAACTCTCTTCCGGAGTACCTCGCACTTCATTAGCAACCATCCTTTTTCCTCTCCATGCCGTTGAATATGATACATCAACACCAACCTTGTGGGTAACAATACTGATCAGATCTTTTGGAGTTGGTGTGTCATATCTACCGGGATATTCATCACTCAAAACAGATGCAACGACCTGCGGCGTGCCTCTCCTTCTATTTCTAAGGGTACTTGTAGTTACTATTGAACATGTATGAGACTTGATGTAAGTTCTAACCGTCCAAAGATCTGAATCCTTAAGCTTTGCTACACGCAAATACCACTTGCAACCTTCTTTGGCTCCTCGACATATTGCCACAAATCTCACAGTATCGGACTTAGTTGTTTCATACTCAAAACCATTCTTATGTGCACCCCTCTGAACCAGAACTTGCATGGCTGTCTTGGTTCTGAATTCTTGACCCTTAACCAAATCGAGACCATCATCCCATTCTTCTTCTATTACTGATGTGGCTTCAACTCCCGCTCTTGCAGCTTCAACTCCCGCTCTTGCAGCTTCAACTCCCGCTCTTGTAGCTTCAACTTCCACTCTTACTTCTTTTCCTTCATATCCATGCTCTAAATTCTCATGCATATCAAAGTCTTCATGTTGTTCAGCTGTGTAAAGCGTGACCACTCCATCCATCTCATGATCTTGATGAGTTCCATCTTGCTTAGCTCCATATTTCTCAGTCTCATATTCTTCGGTCCCATCTTCCTCAGTTCCATCTTCTTCAATTATATTTGTATCAGTATCCTCTCCATCAAAAAGACCAACATAGCTATCATCAGTTTCATCATCATCTCCTGAAAGTGGCATACCACCATATGTATCATTCATGTCAATGCTGATCTCCACATGTAAAACACTTCTACATTTATCATGATTTATTTGCATGAGATAACCCAAAACGTCTTCATCACACCAGATATATGACGGCTTATTCGAATACAATACCATCGGAAAATAACTAATCTTCAGCATCCCATATCCATCTACCTTAATCTTTCTGCATATACTCTCTACCAGTTCAGAATATGTAATCTCTTCCACTGATGTTTTCATCACTAGAGTGTGAATTTCATCTTCTCCCGAGATCCACCTTATCTCAGCCCCATCCTTGATGTAACTTCCTCCATAGTCAAAACATATTATTGTAATAGAAGAAGCCATAGATTTCCCTGAGAAAAAATATGACTAGTTAACCATTTAAATAACTAAGTTATCAAAGATCTTTGATACATATTCGATCCAGTAATACTAGTAATACATGATTTACTTTAGTAGTACCGTACCAGTAATTCCAATAGTTCCTATAAATTTTCATTTTTGTCGATTTTAACACTTTTATCCGAGTGAGAGGGTGTTATACAACCCACAATATGTATTATTTTGCTTTAAAATAGTGCAAAACAAGTATAAATATACAAAATAGTCCTTAAACTTCATTTTCATACCAATAAACCTAAAACTTTAGATTTTCATTGGTTTAAGTCTTTTTAATCAACTAATAACATGTTACACAACCTATATTATCGTCTAAAACCATTTTCATAGTTTTTTTCTTTCAAAACCATGTTGAAAATAGTGAAATATACAGAATCTTCTTCAAATATTATTTTTCATTTTTCTTTGAAAACTGTCACGATTTTTACAACTAAACTTTGATGTTTTTCGTTACTTATAACACATAGAACATAAGTAGTATATTATTATGAAAATTTCATGAAAAAAACGTACCAGTTACCTCAAAAGAAGCTTCAAAATCGCCAATGGAGCTAAGAGGGAAAGAAGAAGTTCGAAGGTGGTTGCGGAAAAGGGAACAAGATGGACAGGTGTGGGAAGGAGAGAGGCAGAATGGTGTGGGGTCGCATGTTAGGTTTCCAATTAAATTGGGACTTTATGTGGAAGTGGGGTCCGCTTTCTATTTTAAAAAAAAAAGACTTTCTAAATTGGATAAAGAGAGAGTTACAGGTGGACGGGTCTGGTGGACGGGTCTGGTGGACGGGTCTGGTGGACGGGTCTGGCCGCGGGTCTGGGGGATAATAATAAAAAATTCAAGGGTAATAAGGAGAAGAGAATTATGGGGGGATAGTTAAAAAATGAATGGGGTAGTGAGAATAGAATATTTTCATCTGGGGCAAATTAGGTTACTTTCCCCCCTTACACATGGTAAAATAATGTATAAAAATATTTATGTTATCAATACTATTAAAATATAAAATATTTTTGGGATTTTTGCCAAAAATGACTCAAAACTTGATTTGAATTGCAAAAGTAAATCCAACTTGAATTATATACAAAAGTAACTTAAAAGGCTATTGAAGTTACAACCACCACCTTCTGAACAAAAAAAACCGATTTTTTTCCGTTTCTAACCCCCGCAAGTCGTCTGGACGACTTACTGGTAAGTCGTCTAGTATAGTACTTCTTAAAAATAATTTTAAAATTTTGTAAAAAATATTTTGATAAGTGAAAAATTTAAATCATGTAGTTAACATATGTTTAAAGAGATATAAATTAAGATATAACAAAAGTTAATTATTTTCAACATACATGAGTGAAAGTAGTGAGTCATGATATTCTTTGGTTTAGGTTTTACCAACATATGTTGTAGTATTGTATGTGTTCTTAGGCTTAGATTTTGGAAAGCATAAATGTTATTTTGAAAAAATTTAAATTGACCTAAATGTGTTTATTTCTGTGTATAATAAACACTATTTAAGTATAATTTGATTTTATAACGTGGTTAGTTAGTTAATTTAGTCAATTTAGTTTACGGGTTAAATTTATGGTCTGGGCCGACTAACTAGTAAGTCGTCTGGTGAATATATTTACGGTAGACGACTTACTAGTAAGTCATCTGATGCACGTTCAAACCGGACCGAACCTTTAATTTTACCATTTTACCAATGTAGTTTTAAACCTAACCGGATTATTTACTGGGCATATATAAGATTTTTTTGTTTGTTTACTTTTTTCGCAAAATTTAGAAACCCTAACGCCATTTCTCTTAAAGAGGCAATTTCGAAGGCGATTTCCGACGATTCTCTCGAATCAATCATTCTCACCACCGTTCTCACCGCCATTATCACCGTCGTTCTCACCACCTTTCTCACCGCCGCTTCCTCTATTTCAGATCCGAGAGGATACCCTAGCGTCGTTTGTCTGTAAACAGTAGCGGCGTTTCTGTCAGAGGCGTGTCTGTAAACCCTAGCGAGGTAAGTTAAAACGTTGTCCCTTAAGTCCACAGTTCTCACCGTGTTTCTTTTTGGTTGTCTATTTTGGCAGATTTATAACCGTTGTGTCGAAGGCGACTATGGCTTCTCCGAATTTTCAGGTATGCTCTAAAAAATGTCTATTGGAAGTCTTGGAAGACTTATAATTAAGTCGTTTAGAAAGTCTTCCAGACGACTTAATTACAAGTCTTTCAGCTCGAATACTTTCAATACGAGTTAATTATAAGTCGTCTGAAAAGTCTTCGAGACTTATAATTAAAATGTTATACTGGATGGTTGTGTGTTTGAGATAGTTGTCTTTCATTTTTTTGGAAGACAAAAAAATGGATATTCCAAAACTCCCCTGTAGGTTACATACATTAGGGGAAGAACCCCCCGCAATGAAAGCTATTTCGTATCATACGGATTGTTCGAAGTTGCATACTACTTTAAAGAAAGCTCTTGATAGTGACGAATATGAAGAGCTAAAGGAGTCAAAGTTGGGAGTTTTCATCAAGTTTAAAGAGCTGGGATTTTCTTTGGCTTCAAGGCTGGTTCACTACATGCTCGGTTTCCAGCTGGACATAAAGAAGAAGTATGAGCTGTGGAGTCTCGTTGGTCCAGAACCTATGAGGTTTTCACTGTTAGAGTTTGAAAACCTCACTGGTCTATACTACGAGTACATCGAGGACACTGAGAGACCGAAGTGTGTTGTTACAAAGGAGATAGCTTCTTTTTGGGAGATGTTGGGAGTTCATGTCGAAGTTGGGCCATCTACTGAGCAGATAATATCCGCACTTAAGAGATGCGAAGGGTGGTCTCGGAAGGATCGTAAGCGGCTCAGGTACCTTGCCATCTTCACTGGATACATTGAAGGGTGAAAGTATTCAACCGCCACAAGGGTTAGTCTGGCAATACTAGTGATGGATTTAGAACGGTTTGAGAATTATCCATGGGGGAGAGTTGCGTTTAAGGTGCTGATGGACTCTGTGAAGGGCAAAGATATTTCGGGCTGTTACACTGTTGATGGGTTTATACAAGCTCTCCAGGTCTGGGTGTACACAGCTCTACCGGAATTGAGTGCTAATTATGGTAATCCCATACCAAATAAACCGTCTCCACCGATACTGGCTTACATGGGTGGCAAAGGACGCATATGCTTTAAAGATACTATCTGCAGACATGTATTTACTTCAATCCTTTACTACCATAATTAAGTCGACTGGAAAGTCGTCTAGAAAGTCTTCCAGTAGGAAGACTTTCCAGACGACTTTCCAGACGACTTTCCAGACGACTTTCCATACGACTTTCCATACGACTTTCCAGACGACTTTTCATACGACTTTCCAAACGATTTAATTATAAGTTAATCCGTCAAATATCTAATTTCATATCTTATATTTACTGCAGACTACGGTGATGAACTTTGTTAAGAAGGACTATGGTCAAATGTTTCCAAAATGAGATTCTTATGCTGACGACCTTGCCGCGGAGAACATAATTAAAGCTATGTTTAATTAGAGACCGTGGAAGTGGACCATGGATTGCTGGGAAGTCACCGGTACTTGGGTCAATACAAAGCTAGCGGATGTGAGTCTATTGAAGAAATCAATAGTTTTGGTGAAGGAAGAGAGTCCAAGACCTCTGAAGAAAGCTCTTAAAGAGGCTAAAAAGGGACACCTGCAGATGCTAGTGAAGGGGCACCTGCAGAGGAGAGTGGAGGGAAGTTTGCAGCGGCTAGTGAAGAGGTTCGCACAGAGGCTCGTTCAGAGGTTACTACGACTGTGCCTGGGATGACCAAAGAGGACCTTGAAAGAAATTTCAAGGACATATTTGATGCCATGAGGGAAGGGTTTGGGACGTGCCTTAAGGAGATTAAATATCTGTCGGAAAGGGTGGAAGCAGTGGAGAAGGAGGTTGGTATCACCAAACAAGGGAAAAAGACATCCTCTCAACACACTACCTCTCAACCTAAAGAGACATCCTCGCACGAACCTGGAGTTAGTAAAGAAGCCTCTCCCGGGGTTAGTGAAAGTGTTAATGGGGAGAAAGATAAAACACCTCTGGATAAGAGTGTTAAAGGGGAGAAGGATGAAACACCTCTGGATGACAGTGTTAAAGGGAAGAAGGATAAAACACCTCTGGATGAGAGTGTTAACGCTGAAGATGAGTCCGCATCTGGGAGCCTTGTTCTATTGGCCAAGAAAACAAGTTTCACTCCAGCAGAGGAACAGTAGCAGGTTGCTAGATATGAGGAAAAGAGGGAAGCTGCTTTGGCACTTGTCCGTGTAAAGACTGAGCAAAAAAAGAAACTTGATGCCTCACAGCAATCTCCTTATACTGCAAACATCACGGTCAAATCAATCATCCCAAACAAGAAAAAGCTTTCTAGAGGCTATAATCTCTTTGCACCAATTGACAAAGAAAAAGTTGAAGGAGCTCGCCGATTGGTTAAAAACTGATCCGTAAGTGATTTCTTTTCGCATAATAGCTTTAGACTATAAAAACTAATTGCTTTTCAACATTTTGTGTTTGCAGTCATTATAAAACACCTCTCGACAAGAAATCACGTACAAGTCCAACTTGGTGGTATCACGTCCTCCGGACCTCCGTAGCTTGGCTGGAGGATTGTGTAAGTCGTCTGACAAAACTGATTACTAGATGATTTACTGATATCTTCATAGACGACTTACCATAAGTCGTCTGGTAAGTCTTCTACGAAGAAGACTTTCTAGACGACTTACCGTAAGTCGTCTGATATATTCTGACTTGTATTATTTTATATGCAGCATATGGATGTTTGGATTAATGTTTTGAGGAAGAGGCACCAGGAGACGCCACAATATTTCAGGAGTGAGAGAATATGCTTCCTTGATCATCTCTTTTCTCAACAATGGAGATTCAACTACCAGGATTTTAAGGATTCGAAGCCCGATGCCTATGGTTTAGGAAGAAGACTCCCTGGTGGGGCGTGGAATTATTATTCAGGCCAATTACCATCATTTTTCCAGACGGACAAGTTTTGGAGGACGGATATTGATGATATCTATGCGCCAGTGAACTACAACGACACTCATTGGATTGCTATGTGGATATCAATCCCTAAGAGACACATAGTCGTCTGGGACATCATTCGTTCATGTATCTCCCCTGCAGAACTTGATGAGATAATGGAGCCTTTTCTCCACATGCTCCCTTATCTGTTTTTTGAGTGCACTACCATTGAACAAAGTGACCAGTTAACACTGGAGCCATTCACATATAAGAGACCAACCGATATCCCTCTGGCCAGATCTGGTGATTGTGGCGTGTACACTGTGAGGTACATTGAATGTCATGCTCTTGGGATGCCATTTAACCAAAAAGACTTTGCTAAGCCCAACGTGAAGACTATGAGGGATAAGATGGCGGTGGATATATTTAAAGAGCTTACTGACCAGCATGAGAAAGAAAACAAGGACCTTGCTGTAAACATTGGAACATATGATGTATGATAGATTAAGATTTATGTGTACTTGAACTTGATTTGTATTAGGATTTGTACTTGAAATTGTAATTTATAATAGATTAGGATTTGTACTTGAACTTGAACTTGATTTGTATTTTTAATGTAGTTAGACGACTTAACATTATGTTGGACGACCTAACAGAATATTGGACGACCTAACTGAATACATAGACTAAACACAAATTCTTAATACATAGACAATTAACTTTAAGTTCTTCTGGACGACTAACTTTAAGGTCTTCTGGACGACTTACTTGAAGGTCTTCTGGAGGACTAAACTCTGGACGACTTACTTGAAGGTCTTGTGGAAGAATAAACACTACACGACTAAATTTAAGGTCTTCTGGACGACTTACTTGAAGGTCTTATGGAGGACTAAACTCTGGACGACTTACTTGAAGGTCTTCTGGAGGACTAAACTCTGGACGACTTACTTGAAGGTCGTTTGGATGACCTTCAAGTTAGTCATCTAGTGTTTGCTTACATTGTGGTTTCGTATGACCAGTTTCCTTGCACTTTGAGCATCTATAAACCATGTGTTGTTTCTGGGGTTTGCGTCCTCTCATCCTGGATAGCTCCAACCAAGATTGCCATCTTGATTTCTTCTATCTTCCCGGACCACGTTTTACCTTCGGAGGAAAGCAAGCGTGTTCCTCAACTTGTTGTCCAACACATGGATATATATTCTCCGAGTATCCTGCAAACAAATAATCCTTTGAGTACACTGGACTTACAAGTGTGGAGATATGCAAACCAACATGTGTTCCAGAAGCTATAGCATGAGAGAAAGTTATTTTCTCCACTGCATAAACACCACAATCACACTTTCCATGTTTTAAATCAACCACACTGTCCATTTTGCCACCTTTCACAAAGAATCGCCATCCATCAATTGGTTGGACCCTCATCGTATCCGCTTTCTCCGATCGAACAACAAGCAAGTATTTAACACCACGACTATGGTGACTTGGGAGACTCAAAGCATCATCTCTCCTTTTCCAAAACCACTTTCCTAGCTTCTCCCTTATGTACTCTAATAGGAATTGAATAGGAAATCCTCTAGCTCGCTTCAGTGCGAAATTAATAGATTATGCGATGTTGCTTGTTTTTATGTTGTACATGTCCCCCTGACAATAAACCCTTGACCATAGGCTGACATTGGCATCCTCTAAATACGTTGCAAGATCCGAGTTTGCACTCCGTATCTCAGCCATGTACCGGTCAAAATCTGAAACCGTATGGGCATAAGCAGCACCTTTCACCAAGTACAAGAGATGTTTCCATTTATACTTTTTGACAATGTTATCTTAAAGGTGATAATAACATATTCCTCGGGTTGCCCAGGGAAACACCTTGTCACACACACTTTTAATGGCTGTATGCCGGTCGGAGACTATCACCAGAGGCTGCTCATCAGATAAACAACTAGCCAATTTTGTGAAAAAACATTCCCAAGAAGGGTCATCTTCAGCATCTACGATCCCAAAAGCCAATGGAAATATCTGAAAATTCCCATCTTGTGCGGCTGCAACTAACATAGTACCTTCATACTTCCATGTAGGTGAGTCCCATCCACCACAATGACTCTTCTCTGATACTTAAAACCTCTGATAGAAGCTCCAAAATAGAGAAATAGATACTTAAATCTATTGATAGAATCAAGTTCTATAGCCATGATAGAACTGGGATTTGCTAAGGAGATTTGCTCGAGATATGATGGCAGACGCGAATACCCATCTTATGCTGATCCTCTCACCAATGTTTGTGCATATACCAGTACTTTGTATGAAGTGGTGTAATCAAGCGTCATGCCAAACATGTTCTTCATTGCATCAGTGATATGCTGCGGATTCAACCCATCAATGATTCCAACACGATCAATGAAAAGCCTACCAACATACTTCAGAGTACAGTGTCTCAGCTGAGCGATTCGGTCTACCACTGAGCATGTATGTGTTTCCACATACTTTATTACCCAAAACGTGTTTGTTCCATGTTTCACACTCGCTCTGATCTTCCATCCACAACCACTAACCCGACAGGTTGCCACAAAGAGAGTTTTCGTTGACTTATATATTCTGAAGGTGAACTTATGCTTAACTGCTATCAACCGCAGCTCTGAAAGCAGTGTATCCTTACTAACAAAAATCTGGTTGACGTAGATACTGTTACCATTCGATCTTTCTCCTTCAATAGCATAAGTTTTTTTGAATTCTTCAAAACACATATCATCATCTTCTTCCAAATCCTCATCTTTAACCTTTCCATAAACACTGTAATCCTCACCATTCTCGTCTGCTTCAGCAAAAATAGAGATATCAACATCCTTCTCCCCATCCTCCTCCTCCCCATCATGATTTTCATCTTCAACCAAATCATCATCATCTTCAAAACACTCATCAGCTTTATCATCTTCATCCTCTTCTTTCCTTTCCTCTGAAACCGTTTCCACCTTCCTACGGCTTGATACACAAAGCCGTACTCCATGCGTTTTGGTTATCTCGAGCAAGTTTTGAACTTGTCTATCACTTGTAACATGAATAGGAGGGGTTTCTGGAGCCTGCATCATTTCAGCTGGTAACAAGTAGGTTATCTCCACAGATTTTGTGCTCATGTCCAAGTTATAATCTTCTTGAACCATTGCAACAAGTTCAGCATGTGTCGAACCTTCACTCAACAAAAATAGTCTCGCTCCTTTGAAATTATCAACCACAAAATCCCAATAAGAATCTTTCAAAAACCATTCTCCATACACTGCATGTAACTTACGCAACATCTCCAAAAATTCAAAATAAAACACATTAGTAAACATAGAGAAAATGAAAGTTTACTAAACATTGACGCAGACGACTGACCGTTAAGTCGTCTGGAAGACATAGACGACTTATGGGTAAGTCATCCAAACATGTCATTTTTGCAATTGACTTTAAAATGAGACGACTTACTTATAAGTCGTCAAGATTTGTTTGTTAAGAAAAATACAGGATAAACAGGTTAGTTTTGCATTTGATCGAATTGTGTCAGATATTTGACTTTTCCGGGACGACTTACCAGTAAGTCGTCTCTGGGAAATCAAAAATTTCAATATTTTATTAAAGCTAGACGACTTACCTGTAAGTCTTCTCAGGTTATTTTGCAATTCGAAAATAAAACTTAAATATTTAACTTTTCCCATACGAATTAGTTTAAAGTCGTCTAGGTAAAGGGCTTACTTGAAAGTCGTCCGAGATAAGCAAGGTTTGACCAGAATCTTGAAAAAAAATCTAGACGACTTCGCTTATCCTGGACGACTTTCAGGTAGGTCGTTTGACGGGACGGGACGACTTCCAAGTAAGTCGTCTGGGAAAAGTTAAATATTTAAGTTTTATTTTCCAATTGCAAAAGTAATCTGAGAAGAATTACAGGAAAGTCGTCTAGCTTTAATAAAATATTTGAATTTTTGTTTCTCTAGAGACGACTTACTAGTAAGTCGTTTAGGAAAAGTCAATAATCTGACACAATTCGGTCAAATGCAAAACTAACCCGTTTATCCTAGATGACTTACTTGTAAGTTGTCTAGAGTATTCTCTAGATTTTTTTTAACAAACAAAGCTGGAAGACTTACAGTAAGTCATCCGTTTGCTTAGAAGACTTACCCGTAAGTCTTCTTCAGCCAGACAACTTACGGGTAAGTCTTCGACGCGAATAAATCTGAAAAAAATCAATTTCATACCTTTAACTAGTGTGATGACTTCCTAAGCACACATAATCTTCTCCAACCACCCAGAACCTCAAACGAAAGTAACCCACGAAGAATAGTATGCTTGAATGGCTCTACCAAGCATAAAAATTTTAGAATCATAAGTTTGAGTTTTTTGGATGAATATGGAGACAAAGTTAAAGAGATGTTGTTTTTAATTCATAACAATTAAGAAAGAGATAGTGTCAATCAATTTAGGTGCATTAAGAATTTCAAATTTGTTGTTCATGGTGGTTGGGGTATTGATGGCAATGGCAATCTTGTAAATACTTGAATATGATGAGGTTGAGAGAGTAAAATGGCCATTTTCAGAAAAAAAAATTCAATGGCATTTTCATAAATAATGTGAGCATGTGAGATGAATAACACAAAAGAAAAGACAAAAAAAAAGAGATTAGTTTTGTGTTTGACTTTGAGTTTTTAGTCAAATTTGCAAAAAGCCCAATATTTTTTAGATCTCTATGGTTTGCTAAATTATTTAGAGCAATACCACTAATTCTAAATTTTAATTAATAAATAGAGTTAATTGGAATATACTTCTCTAACTCGGGCTGTATTTAGTCATTGTCCTTGGAGTTACCGAATTAAATATTTGACCATTTCACCCTTATATATCTACTGCCGAACCATTAGTGTAGTGGTGTCAGGTGCATAGTGTGCTCCTGCTAAATACGTCCCAAGACAAGCAACCATATTTTTAACAAAGGGATATTATGGTGCCTTAACTTTTTTTTTCAAAATTTGAAACGTCTTTTCCTGAACTGTTCACTGTTTTTATTTAACTTCTCAAAATTCTCAACGAACGATTTACTATTCTTCTTCTCTAATCTCTACAGTTTTAGAATATCAAATCAATTTTCCTCTTAATCGTTTTAAAATTTGAAAGCAATCTCCCATCGATAACAAAATTTAACTTTTCTCCTTGTATATTTTCTTAAGTGGAGGAGCCCATCGGTGAGAGGGTTAACTCATACCACAAGGCTAGTAGAGGACATAGACGATAACAGAAGCTCTTGATGAAGAACATGCTGCTTTTCTAAGGAACTCAGCTTTTTCCAAAGTAATATCCCTCAACTAGTATCCACCTTTCTATGGGGCTTTTGGGCATTTCATTCTGGGTGAGGAGGTTGAAGACAAACAAGAAGTATTAGATATGATTTTTCGCCAGTAAGCCTATTAGATTTTCACTTAGAGAGTTCGACATTGTTACTCGTCTCAACTACAATAAACTTGCAGATTCTAAACGAAAGAAGAGAAAAAAAAACCCTGAATGAGAAGCTCTATTAGAACGAGTTGTTTGGTTTGCTGAAGTCTTGTTCTGTTCAGATGGTTGTTGACATGTTGAAGAACCGGAAGGTTAAGGAGAGGGCAACAAGGATCAAGTTTGCATGTCTCGCAATCACTTCCTCTGTTCTTCTTCCTTTGTCACACTCCCCAAAGATTATTCCAAAACATGTTGAGCTCATATGGGAACTTGATGATTTCATGGCATAACCATGGGTCGGGTTTATTTCCAACTTCTTATGGCTACTCTGCTTAAGAAGGATGAAATGGCTCTTGCCCAAGATTCTTTCATAGTGCAAGGCTATGTAGATGCAATCCAGCTTGTTATGATCGCATATGTTCCTGCTTTAAAAGAAGAGGTAGTCCCTAATGAACCAGTGGTTGTTGTTGAGTCTGATAGTGAAACAAAGATCTCTCTTGAGGAAGAATAATGCATTTCAAATCAGAATGGGCGCTCTGAAAAACCGGCGTCAGCAACCAAATTTGTGCTCCACCCTAGAAATGTGAGGGACCTTAATCTAGAATGCAAGGTATGTGTTGACTTATCCGTTTATCCTTGATTAACTAGATAGTCGATAACTCTGTCATTACCGGGTAACGATCTTGTTAAAGGAAATGATATAAGTTGCAGGCTATTCTATAGCTTTGCCTTACTCCCGTTGTCATGTAGACGATTGAAACGCTTTTCTCTGGTTTTGTAGGTCACAGTTACATCAAATCTTGATGATTCCAACGATGATTGGTATTTGGAGAATGACTTTTCCTGGTCCGACGAAAGTGCAGATCCATCCTTTGACACTCTCTTCCGCCTTATTAGTGAAGGATTTATATTCCTGAAGGAGATGTTTCACGGTGGTGTAACGGCAGATGACATTGAACGGCTTAGGGCTGACAAGGAAAAGGAAAAGGAAATGAAAGATAAACATGACAAAGATCAAGTTGCGGAGTCCACTGACGTAGAAACTCCAATCCATGCGGCTCATAACTCAATTTCAAACCTCGTAGTTGGGAAGATCAGAGAAGAATTCGGAGGTCATGAAGATCGAATTGCAAATGTAGTTGACAACCAAATGTGTAGGACTTTTAGTGGTTTCCAGTTTGACAACAAAATTAAGGCGTTGGAGGAAGTTGTCTCCACTCTCAAGGGCATCGAGGGCAGGGTCAACTCTGCCATAGTTGCCAATGTGAAAGCGAATCAGCAGGCTGTGATAAGGGCAATTATTGAATTCATAGGCAAATCCTCTTCTTCCATTCGAAGCAACGAAGATACAGGTGAGGATGAACAACACAGTGGGCTAAGTCCGAGGGACAAGTCTCATGATCGTGCTTCTCCACCAGGGCATTCAGATACAAATATTGCGGCCAATATGTGTGTTAGGGTGGATGAAGCTGTAAGGAAAGTAATTGCAGACCTAGCTGCCACCTCTAACAGCGACGAGGTAATTAAATTTAATGACTTTATACTTTTGATCAACCAAATTTGTATTGTTTTTAGTCGCTTAATCATGTGTCTTGCCCCACAAGTAGGCCAAAACTCGCACCAATTTGTTGGGGATGGAACATGGATCCCCAACTCTTTGGGAAATGAACAATTTTTGCTGGCATCTGAAACAGTAACTGCTAATTTTGTTAGTATCATGTTAAGATTGTATATACCCGATATCTACTCAGATAGAAGACAATTCTCGACTGCAGGCTGGCCCAACCTCCGATGTTGCTGTTGATCCTGGCCACGTTGGACCCAATAAAGTCCCGACCCTAGATTCTGTTACGGAGGTCTTGAGTGGCACAGTCGACACGACTCTTGGGGAGGTTAGTTTTTACTATAATGACACCGCACCACCGTTTTTATTTCACTTTGGATTAGAGCTAGCGTTATGGCTTTCCTTCTTTCCCCCTGACTAATCTGATTTCTTTTTATCATGTAAAGATGGATACTCCTTCCTTCTCCCTTGGGCTCACCAGAAAGCTGCACCTTCTATGGTTGATGATGCCAGTCGGCCCCTTAAGTATGTTCTCAATCATGTCCTCCTTGTCGTTGATGAAGCTGACTTGCAGAAAGGTAAATGGCTACGGAATCTCCAAAGAGTGTATCAATACTACGAATGTGATCCCAAAGTCAAAGTTGGGTATACCCTACTACCGGATCTAGATCGCCTATTTATGGACTTGCAGCATGTGGTAACGAGAATGAGGTGAGTCTAACAAATGCATTAGCGGTTATCTGATTGATTAGCTGTTACTTATAGAATTAACACGCATTCTTAATTTTTCATGGTTTTTAACATCGATGGTACATCTGTCGTTGGGTCGTTGGAATATCTTGACATTGCATACATGTCACATCAAATGGCCCCTAAGGTACGTTAGACTCCTCCATATCTTCTTCTCTTCTTGTTTTACACCCACCTATACGTCTATGCCATGTAGTTTATGGATTCGTTGATGCGATACTTGTATACTAAGCACCAAGGTCATGAGAAACATGTCACCTTTTATGACACAACCTTCCCGGCAACCATCATGCGGCATCATTCAAGGTTTATGAAGACTGCAGTTAAAGGTAGAGCGAAGCTTAAGTATACAGATGATGTGCTCAATAGGCTCATGTGAACTCCATCGGACCGCATCGACTTCCCGTTGAACATTGACCAGCAGCACTGGGTGGCTGTCTGCATGGACACAAAAGTGTCAGATGTTCAAGTTTTGGACTGAAATGTCTCTTTGAAAACCAACAGATGATGAAAAAGGAACTCAACCCTATTACGAATATGATCCCCTACATCATCAAACCACGGAATCCCGAGTCAAGCAGTGCAATGATCAAGCCATTGTTGTCTCCAGGTGCAAGGGAATCCCTCAAACTCATACACCCACTGATTCGGTGGTCATGTTTGTTCTCCTTATAGACGCACAATCATCTGTGGGAATAGCTGGTTGCAAAGAGATTACTCGTCTACTCCCAGCTGCTGCGAAACAGTTGGTCGTTAAGTTTTTCCAATTTGTTTCTGAACTTTCCAAGCGCAAGCCTGCTGTATGAATAATGTTTTAGTACCTTGCTTTGTTTACATTCTATATTCAAGTTTAGAACTATTTCATTTTTTCTGGTTTGTATCCCTCTCATGATTTTCGTTCAATTTGACTTAAAAATCCTTTATAAATTCAGTTAACTAATATTGTATCTAGCATGTAATAAACTACCTTCATGTTTACCGTCCACGATAAATCTTAGCGACCAAACATTCACTTATTACTTAAAAGTTGGATTAGAGTTTTCCAAACATTACAACGGATGGAAATCTTATTCTCTCACACTACTGTACATACATATTTGTCAATAGTGGGAAAGCCTAGGGGAACTTGTCTAAATATTATATAGCAAAATATTTGGCCGCCCCATATCAGACTATCAAAAGACCATCCCATGCTTCCATTACACCTCGTACTAGTTACTTTGAAGCTCCTTAGATCGGTTTTTCAGGATGTGCGGTTATGGTCCAGCCAACCGCACCTTCTACATGCCCTTCTCCTCTTGAAAACACCTTATTGCTGTTAACAACGGTATTACCTGTTAACAATATTCTTGGACAGTAAACTTTATATTAACCCTGGGCTATTAACTTTATTTCCATACCCTGATTCACCGGCTGATATAAGCCTACTCTTCCTTGACCTGCCTGGTGGTCTTTGAGTTGCTAGTGGTAGTAGACACATCCCCGTTTCACCAGTCTGTCCAGTGGAAATAACCTTGCTGAGGTTTGCTGGGTTAATTCTCCCAGCATACCCCAAACCCCAGAATTGGTTACTGTATCCTACAACAAGAATGACTCAACCTTATGTGTGGAGTTAACTGAAGCAGAGACGACATGTGTGCAAGGGATTATAGCATGTCAAACTCTTTGCAAGAACATGTATTTCTTTCCAGGTCCACGCGGTAAAACATCTTGTTGTTGTCTCGAAATTCATACTCTGCGTTGATTATGTGCCTGATTGCGTAGCCCATCGACATGTTGAAGTTACGAGCCCAGATAGCCGCTACCTTCGATATGAACTCGCTAACATTAGAACTAGCAGCAGCCCACCTAAAAGAAAATCATACCATAAGCATATTCTGTATGTATTGCAGAAGGGGCACACTTTGATACTCACGAGCCCCCGCCAATGCAGTATTCAGTGACTCAACTAGGTTGCTAGTCATTATATTGTACCTTGCACCCCCAAAGTGAGATCTTGCCCACTGTACCAGCCCAATCCTTATCAAGTAGTTTGCACAGCCAATCTCAACCAGCTTGATTTCATTGAAGTGGACATAGAAATCTTCCAAACGGTAAGATCGTGCGGCTCTTCCAATGAGGTACAGTAGATGTTTCTGCACGTTTCTCTGTAGATGAAGGAGGCAAGCGCAGTATTTTGCCATTGATTAAACCTTCAAAACAACAATCAGGGGTTGATAATTCAACGTATTATCCGAATAGGAAATATGCTCTACAAATCCTCTTAGCGGTTACAAAATAGTGTAGTAAACATTGGTTGTTTTCGGCTAACTCAGTGGTTACAATTATAATTGTTAGCGGTTAAAACATTATCTATTTGTTTCAATATTAGCACCAACCAAGTGCTTTAGGTAAGCGAAACAATTTAAATAATCTTTAGATTACCTTCCAAATGCATGTGTATATGGATGTTTGACGATCTGAACCGAACGCCAAATCTTCTTCATATGGAACTACATTCAAAAGCTTGCTGAAGAACCAAGTCCATGCCTCATCATTCTCGCTGTCTACAATCCCAAATCCAATGGGATATATTTGGAAGTTCCCATCCTGTGCACTTGCTGTGAGGAGGCACCCTGAGTATTTTTTCTTAAGGTTTGTGCCATTGATTATCACCACTTTTCTCATGTAAGCATAAGTTTAGATACTTTCACCAGAAGCCAAGAAGATATATATTTAAATCGTTGACCTCCATCTGCCGCTTGGCCTGTTTCCAGAGCCACCAATGACCCAGGGTTAGCTGTGGCAACCTGCTCCAGGTGCGAAGGTAGAGCAAGGTAAGCAGTTTCAGCACTTCCTACACCTTGGTCGATCGCATACTCTCTTGCTTCTAAGCTTTCCAGTAGGATATTGGTAAGCTATGATCGTTCCTAATTATTTCTCACACTTGCTCTGGCCTTGGCCCGCCTCCTCTTCTAAGGCCGTACCCATGCCTCAGCATATATCCTATAACCATTGAAATAGCATGGTTTCAGAATGTCCATCTCTCCCTAACCGAGCATGTATGAGTTTCCTCCAGACTCCTTATCGGAACTGCATAAAATCTCCATCCACATGCCAATCCGCTGCATTCCATGAGCAATTTTTCTAGCTCGGAATTTTTATTCAAGTACCAGAACTTGTTAGCTATAGCGTACATGGACATATGTAGCTTGAATTTCTCTCGGTCTACAAAGATTTTCCCCACATAAAATGATCTTCATTCGTCGTGTCCATTCCTTCTGTCAAACAATGATTGACAACACGTGTGTTAGAACCTATATTTATCAAGTTGATCTTACTTTATACAACTATCTATTTGTGTAAACGGCTCTTCTCCCAGACTTACGTATTCCCAATGCTCTCTTTGTTGATTGTGCTCCTACAAATGGCCCTTCTCCCAGACTTACCACACCATCAGTTTCAATAGGTCCTTCTTCACACGGTGGCACTGCCAAAGAGTCTTCAGATGATTCAATTTGTCCAGTTAAATTATGTGGTCCAATATCGTCTTCAACACCCAACTCCATTTTGTTTTAGTGTATGATGGCCATCTCCTCAGGGGGGGGGGCATATCTCCCTAAGAATTGTTTCCCTTACAAGTATGTATCCATTCTCTCTTACTCTTGTATTTGTAGACAATGTTAACCCGTTTGCTATATTTTTAGTTAAATATTTTTTACCCACAGTTGTTGCTTTAACAGAGTACTTAGTGGTAATAATATTTATTAACTGGTAGACCAAAAAAATTGTACCTCTCCAGGGTATATGCTTTTCCAAGCCGCAGCTGCTCCCCTCTATGTTATACCATCTTCTTGGTTACTTTGGCGTCTGTAACTGTCGACATCTTGCTCACCGAAGGTAACATACATCGCCAGCCATACAAAGTCTAGCCTAACAGCCATAAGAAGCTCGACATCACCATCTTCCTTGATCTCCACAGCTGGTGCATGTGCTCGTCATCCGTTCTTGTGAAGTCAGGGAAGTCGTACGATAGAAGTATTGGCTCTGTCGGTAGCAAAAGTTGATTAAGCTTGTATTTTTCCCTAAGCATACCCATTAGTGAGCTGAAAGTTTCGTTTTCTTTGACCACCACGTCGTGTTTCACCCTTGTGTGATCAACATTAAACTTACAAGCTCCTTGCCTCCTCTCTCCCAATCACCGACCACAAGCCTCACAAGGTGACCCATTTTCTTGTATGCTAACCTGATTTCAAATATTTGAAAAATGTGTTCAAACAATGTTTCCAGTATTCTTCAGCATAACCAAAAATAGCTTAACAATCAAACTTCGATTTATATACATTAGTATGAAGACTAAAAGATAGCAGTCTTACCTTGTAGTACGAGTGAAAACGTTCTCTGTCAACTGAGTTTTCTTCTTCTTAACTCTATGTCACAGCTTTCGTTCTCTCCTAACTTCTTCACCAAATTTCTCTCCCACAGGTAACCCTATTTATCCGCTCTAATTGTAAATGTAACTTCAACTCAAGTTGATATATCCTACCTTTTCCATTCTCGGTGTTGTATAGAATGTAGCGCTTACACTGTTGCGCACAAAAAACTTGGTAAACGAGTGGAGGAGAAGCTTCATAGATGGATGTCTAAGCTACTGAACAGGAGCCTATGAGATCAGCGTGTTTATTTTTGAGTCATAATGGCTGACACAAGCACTGCTCGTATTGTACTTGCGAGATGGGCATTTTGGTAACATTTAAAACTCAATTGTATGGAATGGGCCTCATAAGTCAAACGATGGGAAACTCACCAATTTGGACCTCTTCTAAGGATAAAGATCTAATTGTCCCTAATAAATATTGAATTGTTATGAATATTTGATATGGATGACCACTATAAAAATAAACCCATAGGATATTCTAGATATACTTGTATCTTAGATTTAAGCGTTGCTTTTTCCAAGTCGTTGCATTAGCGTCTAACGACCAACTTTATAATTGTTTCTTGTGCGTGGGTGTGAATAGTGACACCGGCAGCAGTAGTTTTTTCGATGAAAAAGTTAACGCATCGATCATCCTAACTGTCGCTACTTTTACAGCGACACAAAAAACACTGTCGACTCTTACCAATTTAATTTCACTGACCCCTAATTTATTTTCTAACATATTTTTTGTCTATCTTCATAGTTGTTTTATGGTCACTGTAAGTGATCACCAGCGACAGAGTAACGAACAAGGCCTTACTCTATCTCTAAATATTGTATCCCTATGTATATTTTAATATGATCTGACCCAAGAATGCACTTTCTTAGATGGGAAAGGAAAAATCATTGGACGAGAAGGATGGGTGGAATGAAAGGTTACGCAGAAGCTTGCGGAATGGACCTCTGATTTACCCTATAATGGATTTCCCTTTTGGATATGACACACCAAAAACTCAGTCAAGTTGATCGCTAGATATGACACACTAACAATCAAAGATCCTCGCAAGGTAACAAGTGAGGTTGCAATGGGTTTGTAAGGAAGATAAAAGATGTCTTATTCACAAAGTTCTTAGGCCTTTTATAAAGAAAAAAAAGAGAAAAACAAAACTGTTAACTATAGCAAAGACTTTACAAATAAAATGAAAAACAAGATAAGATTTAGTGGAAAACATAGTTGGTCCAAGACTAACCCCTCGCCTAGCTCTTTCTGGGTCGATCAGAATTCTAGTGGCCGGGTTAGATGGTCCTTTTGAGTGGGTTGTCCGGGTGGTGACTTGATAGGGTGAGTGGGTCGGTGTGTGGGTCGTCCGGGTGTTAATTTGGTTGGGTGAGTACTGGGTCGTCCCGGTGGTGACTTGATCGGGTGAGCAGGTCGGATGAATAGGTCCGGTCGAGTGGGTCACCCATATTTTTGGTCAGCCCAAATTCTTCTAAAGTTGAAAGACTTATCAAAATGGATTGAGCTTCTTTTTCTTGTCATGTTTATGATCCATTTTCTTAATAAAGGCCACAACCATTGCTTTAAGACTTTTGGTCCTAGCTCGAGTCATTGGTCCATCCTCCTTGATATCTTGTCCATCCGGTTCAAGTGCTCGACCATGCTCGTATAACATCAGCATAAACTTGCAAAAGACTAGCTAGTTCACTTGGAATCTCCAGTGTTTGGTTAGAAAAACTCGTTCGGGAATACTTATAGATGAATAGAAGAGAGGATTGACTAGAGAAACAAGTTTTATTAACCTCACTTCTTTTGGCAAAGAAATTAGCCGGTTTGATGGCCTTGTGGTTGGTTACTGGTTGAGAGTTTTGACCTTGCTCCTCATGATTCTTAAGACACACTTGGTCTTTATAGATCTCTTGTGGTGACATAGGGGCTAGAGTGATCATCCTTATTTCGATGGTTGAAGGGCTAACAGTTTGAGAATCCATTGTGGTTTACTTTGCGATCGTACTGCCAAGGTTGTACAAGAAGGATGTGACCCGCATCCATTGCCACCACATCACACAAAATCTCATCCTGGTACTTGCCAATAAAAAGAGTAACCAACACCTGCTGGAAAACCTTGAGGTCTCCTTCATTTTTAAGCCATTGGAGTCGGTAAGGTCTCAGGTTTTTTCTTGTATTTAATCCCAGTTTCTGAATCATGGTCTCACTTGCCACGTTTTACAGCTTCCACCATCTATGATAACTACTTACCTTGCCTTCCCCCAGACAACGAGTGTGAAAAAGGTTTTATCTTTTTTTTATTCTAGATCGTTTTTAGATTGAAACTCAAGGAACTCCTAGCAATCAAAAGCTCTCCTTTAATTGGTAACTCCTCATGACCAGACTCCTTGGAATCTGGTACCTCTTATTCCTCTTGAATTTCATATTCTCCGTCATGCAAGAGAATTATGGCCTTCTTGTTAGAGCACTCGTTGGAATAATGTCATCGCCTATGGCACTTGAAACATTTGACATGACGGTTCCGAGTAGCAGTGGCTTCTATCTTACCTTTGTTATTTTGTACGGGCGGAATGGGACCTTGGTTCGAACTTTGGCTTAGTGAAAACCTTGTCATCTTTTTTTTATGAAGGTCGAGAGGATGAACATCCATAATGATGTCTAGCTGGTCCTTTCCTTTTGAGTTGCTGCTCGACCAGAATTGCATTATGGAGCATCTCTTCTAAACAACATAATGTTGCATCTCAAGCTTGTCTTGTATGTCACGGCTGAGTCCAGCCATGAACCTTGCCATTGTGGCTTCTCGATCCTCAAAGATATCAGCCCTGATAATCAACATCTCTAGCTCTTGGAAGTAGTCCTCTATGTTCTTTGATCCTTGAGTTAAACGTCTCAGCCTTTGGTGAAGCTCTCGATGATAATGAATAGGTACAAATCGCTTTCTCATGATTCTTTTAAGATCAGCCCAAGTCTTAACCCTTTGCTCCCCACTCCTTCTTCTGGTGGTTAACAATTGATCCCACCAGTTGATGGCATAATCATAAAACTCGGTTGCTGCAACCCTTACTTTTTTTCCTTCACTATAGTGCTGACAATCAAACACTAGCTTGATCTTTTTCTCCCACTCAAGATAGGCATATGGATCGTCCTTCCCTTGGAAAGGTGGTATCTTCAGCTTGGGCCCCCCAAATTATTCATTAGTTCTTCCACGAGGTTCTCTAGTTCGACCACTTCTCCTTTGGCTCCCAATAGATGACACATCATCTCTGCTGTAGTATTCATCAGCCAAGTCATCTCTGGTCCTTCTGGTGGCACGCCTTGGTTAAGATTATCCTTCGACTTCATCAATTCGTTCATGGATACCTTCTAGTTCCTTTTTTATCATATTTTTTTTTATCTCAGGTAGCATAGATTCCATCATAAGTTGTTGTTGTCCAGACTGAGTACCTAGGAATGGTTCCTTATCACGATCAGACAACTTAGTTACCTGAATCACCTAAAGAAAACGTTAAACACAACACGATAATCCCTCTCTCACAAGTGTTTCTCTCAAAGTTTGTAAGACGAGGCGCTCCTCAATGGTTCCCTTGAAGAAAGTAAGATCAAATAAATGTAGAAAATACCAATCAACTCAGCAAAGAAGTGTTTAAGATAGAAAGTTGAAGAATGATCCTTTTGGGAACCGATTTTACCACTTGGGGTCGGATTTCTCCTCGACCGATCAGATTTCTTCTTTTTTTTCTCTTTTTTTTTTATTTTCACCTTTTTTATAAGTTTATAAGCAACCAAGGGTTCGTTTCCCTTACAGTAGATAGATATGAGAGAAGAAGAAGATGAAATGCTAAGGAAGATAGATGATAAGAAATGATACTAATCAAGCAAGTGTGCTCTGATACCACTTAATACGATCTGAACCAAGAATCCTTGGATGAGAAGAATGGGTGGAATAAAAGGGCGCACAGAAGTTTTGGAATGGACTTCTAATTTACCCTATACTGCCATTCCCTTTCGATATGACACACCAAAGATTCAGCCAAGTCAATTGCTAGATATGACGCACTAACAATCAAAGATTCTCGGAAGGGAACAAGAGAGTTTGCACTCGGTTTGTAAGGAAGACAAAAAGATGTCTTATTCATAGAGTTCTTAAGCCTTTTATAAGGAAGGCAATGAGGAAAACAAAGCAATTAACTAAAGCAAAGACTTGACCAAAGAAAACAAAAAAACAAGACAAGACTTTGCAGAAAACATTGTGTGGTCCAAGACT
This sequence comes from Moricandia arvensis, assembly GCA_905132765.1. Classification (NCBI taxonomy): domain Eukaryota; kingdom Viridiplantae; phylum Streptophyta; class Magnoliopsida; order Brassicales; family Brassicaceae; genus Moricandia; species Moricandia arvensis. The sequence continues at coordinate 242,311 of CAJHQP010000124.1, forward strand.
GACCTCTCGCCTAGCTCTTTCAAGGTTGATCAGAATTCTAGTGGCCCAGGTCGGATGGTCGGGTCGAGCATATCGTTCGAGTGGTGACTTGATCGGGTGAGAGGGTCGGGTGAGTGAGTCTCCCGGGTGGTGACTTGCTCGGGTGAGTGGGTCGTCTAGGTGGTGACTTGATCGGGTGAGCGGGTCGGATGAATGGGTCTTATCAAGTAGGTCACCCATATTTTTGGTCAGCCCAAACTTTTCTAAAGCTGAAAGACTTATCAAAACGGATTGGGCTTCTTTTCTCTTGTCTTCTTTCTGAACCATCTTCATAACAAAGGTCACAACCATTTCCTTAAGCCTTTTGGTCCTAGCTCGGGTCATTGGTCCATCCTCCTTCATTTCTTGTCCATCCGGTTCAAGTACTAGTTCATCCATATCCTTCTCTTCGGCCAATACTCGTATCATATTTGATTTCTTATAAAATAAAACAATACAACTTTCCTATACAGATATCCGTAAGAAACTCTAGTCGTCTGATTGAGCACCGGCCATGCTCGTATCATATTTGATTTCCTATAAAATAATACAATACAACTTTCCTAATATAATCCGTAAGAAACTTTAGCCGTCTGATTGAGCACAAAATCCTTAACCGATATGGAGTTCACCGACTTATCTAAAATCACTCTATTCCTTTCAAGCTTTCTAAACGATGTGATTATCGGCCAACGGGGTTTGCGATCTCTCATGATCCGTTCATCTTTATTTCGAGCTAAGTATTTTTACATACTGTGATTTGATTTTGTTAATATAATAAATCATAATGATCAAGCGAGTGGTAGAATTTTATATATAGCATAAGTATGTTGGTATTGTTCCAAGACGTAAAAACAAATATTGTTTTAGTTTAGTATTCTTTACCAAACAGTGGAACTGATATAATTATAACCCAATCTGAGATTTATTTTAATTGTTATAACCGTAAATTAGTGTTTATATTTATTATTTACTAAACCTAAGATATGACTGATGATTTAGATTTATTTAGAATGTATAAATGAGGATGTTAATAAACATCAATTAGTTACACTTAGATTTGATAAATGAATCATGATTCTGTTTGTTTTGGTTTGCTTAATTAGTCAAATTTTGATGTGTATGTATATCTTTGCTTTATTAATAGCTGTGGTTTCATCTAATGTTGATTTCATAATGAAACATGTTCAAGTTAACACTCTAAGAGTTTCCTATGCAAGTATATATGAAAGACGTTATTACGAACTTGAGATGAGAATCAATATGATAGAGATGAAGCTTGTTGGAAAATAAAACTGAATCTCATTTACGTTAATCATCAATGTACAATATAGTTATTACTCATATACAATCTTGTTCCTAATTCGACAAATAACTAGAACCAACGAAAAGAAACCAATTATGGATGAACCGGATATAGCCGATATGCAAGTGCCTCCCTCGGGATGAGCTGAAGATGTTTTGAAGACTCATCTCAGATTTATGTGTTCAAATTGAGAAGGGAACAAAGGTTTACTCATGAAATCAGCAACCTGGTCTTCAGAAAGAACATGTAGAGTCTTTAGTTGCCAAGCTTCTTACGAACATTATGACAATCAAGCTCAATATGCTTAGTATTCTTGTGAAAAATAGGATTTTTAGCAATGTATATGGCTGATGTGCTATCAGAATATATAATAGGTGTTGGTGTAACAACCTGCAGATCCGCAAATAATGTTGATAGGGCCTGATATTTATCACTATTGTGCCATGATATCAATCCTATTTAGAGTCTATTATATGTGTTTGGAGTATGTTTTAGAGTATTTTCAGGTTCATGTACGTTCTAGAGAACTTTGGTGATTCTGGAGTTTTTAGAGATGAAGAATTGCGCAGAAGCGTCAGATATTTAGCTATGGATGGATACCTTACTACGGAGAAATTGAGCTGATATTTTTACAGAATATAGAAATTTGAGTTATCTTTCCAATGTCACTGGTTTGAGGTCAATCAGGATCCTACAGCCGAAGTTATACCCGTTTTATTGGAGAGTGGTCTGTCTGCCTCGCAAGAATAAGCTGTCGAGAAGATGAATGAGTGTCGATCGACGGCACAGCCTTGGTGACGATCGGAGGTGATCCCAGAAGAAAGGCCCGACTTTTTTATGGCCGACTTAAGCCCATAAGCCATCACAAATTACCAGAATGCCCTTGGACGACTTAAAATCCTATTTATGTGTGTTTTATGCCATTGTTTAGGCACCAAACTTTATTCTATCTATTGTTCTAGGGTTAGGAGAGAAAGCAGGAAATCCTTTAGAGTTCTCCTGAAACTTCTTTGGTTCTTTATATTAATTTCTATATTTAGTATTTATTTAGACTATAATTTGTGTTATTGCTTACATGTCTGAGTAATCATCTTGTTAGGTTTAGGGATTTCATGTTTTTAATGTCAAAGTGATAGTCATAGGATTGCTAGGTTATCTATAGATCTCTACACCATGGTGGGTGTAATACTAGGATCTAGAGTAGTGGAATAACACGAGAGTGTGACTGATTATTTGAACCTAGAATCATAGGATAGTTGAGAGGCACGAGAGTGCAATTAATTAACGGAACCCGAACCGTGTGTGGATTACAAAACTAGGCACATCGAGAGTTGGTCTAGGATCTAGTTGAAAATTAACGATATGTGTGATAATGCTTGTCTAAGGTAGTATCAATCGATACCCAAGCATTGGTATCGATTGACGCTCGATCCTTGTTTGCATGCGAGAGCTGGAACATAGAACTTAGGCATCTGATTAGTAATTGCATGCGAGAGCTGGATTACTTGCTTATTGAATTCGAGTTCTAGAATTTGATCTATAAAACCCTTAAAATTTTTGATTTGTGTTTTGAGTCTATTGATTGATAAATCCCTCGAACTAGCTATTTCATCTTATTGTTATTAAACTAATCACCTGCTTACTTGCCTACTATTACTTCTTTAATACATTGTTTGCCTAGCTTAATCTAAACATCTATAGTCTATTGTGTGTCCACGCTCCCTGTGGATATGATCCCTAAGTACTACAATTGAACCTCTTATTTGAGAGAGTAAAAGTAGCTTATAGGATTAATTTGAGAGTGATATAAAACCTCACATCATATTTGGACCCGTTGCCGGGGAGCGAGGATCGCCATTAGACTTGATTAATAAGTTTAGTCTAGGTTTTTATTTTCTGTTTTAATTACTTACATAAAAAAAATTTCTTGTCGTTCAGGTGAATGCAGAGCAGTACTAGGAACAACAAGGAAAAAGATTTACTTTTCTCATACCCAACAACAATTGAACGCACCATCCCCAGAGAGAAACGTCAAGCATCGATCGACAACAACACTCCTCCGTCGATCGACACCACTCTTGGAAAAATATCGATCGACACTTCTACTCTACCATCAATCGACAGTAAGCGGCGAGCAAAGATGGTTATGGCACTTATTCTGACTAGGGATGGGAACGGAGACCTGCATGACCCTAAGGGTCATCTGTGTAATGCATCAGGTAAGAAATTAGATGCACAGGGGGCTGTAATCCCTGAGTATCGATCGATAGCAGAGTTGATCATGCATATTCAAGTCTATGTTAACAGGTCTGCAATTCGACCTCGAGAAATCCATGGGTCGATGGCCAGATAAGTCCTGCATACTTTACTCATGTGAGTGAGCTCTCCTTTCATGGCCTTCCCCATGAAGATCCCATGGACCACATTGAAACGCTAGAGGATTTTGTATTTAGCATCCCGGAGCATGAAGGAACTACAAACTATCTGATCTGCAAGTTATTTATGTATTCTCTCTCTGGGAATGCAGTTGTTTGGCTGAAACTTCTACCATCAGGAACTCTCACTACTTGGATAATGTCAAGACTGCGTTTCTGACTAAATTTTTTGATGATGCAAAGACTGAAGAGCTAAGGGATAATATTTTGACATTGTCTCAGGGACTTACTGAAGGGTTTAGAAGCTCTTGGGACAGATTTAAGGGGTACCAAAAAGACTGTTCACATCATGGTTTCACGGAGGTTCAACTGCTGGGATTCATCTGCAAGGGTATTGATGTGCAATATCATATGTTTCTGGATCAGGCAAGCAAAGGGAACTTTAAGATCAGGACTCCAGAGGAAGCTAAGAGGCTGATTCAGAACTTTGTGTCTATCAAAAATATCAGGAATATGGATACTAACAGGATGCAATCAGGTGTTATGAATAATGACAAGATCATTGAGGTCGAGGCCAAAACTGATTATGTACATGAAGTCTCGTTGGTGGAATAGGCTGCAGAAGAGGACGAGAATCATATAAATGAAATCAGTTTTCAGGGCTATATTCAGAGGATGGAATCTATGATGGAACGAGTCAAAGAAATTCAGCAGACGACAAGTGCATACTTAAATGTGAGGTTAGATTTTATCCACAAAGAGCTGAATGTAAAATTTGAAGCCATGGACGCCCATGTCATGATGCTAGACACCCAGGTTTTTCAGACAGCAGAAGCTGTGAAGAAGCAAAAAGCTATGGTTAAAGAGAAAGCTGAGGAGAGTAAGAGGCATCAGGTTGATGGCATCTTAGATAATAATTTTTGGGGAAGTAATCGAGCATGAGAAGCTGGAAGAAGGGGCTTTCCTAGTCAAAATTTATATTTCCTTTGGTAGATCGCACTGGTGTCGATCGACACCATCAGTTGAGCATCGATCGACACCCATTGAAGAGCACGTAGGAACGGTGAGAATTCAAAACCACTCAGACTTCACCACACGAAATCCGCATCCTCCCAGCCCGTACTGTGTTAAAACGAACGTCGTCGATCGACACCAACAGGACGACATCGATCGACATCAACGAGCACCCAATGATCGACAACAGTAACCGAGCACTGATCGACACCCTCCCATGGCAAGCATTAATGCACACCACTCATCAGAAATGCCAACAGTGAACACCAATCAACGGTACACACTATATATCGATCAACACCAGCTGTACAGACATGAATCTGTCATGGACAAGCAGGCAGCAACATAAAGAAGACCAAAGAAGAGTGTGAAATCTAGAGAACCTTATGTTACCAAACACCCCAGGAGAGAAGCTAACAAGGCTGAACTTGATGGATTTCAAAAAGGTTCCTAAGGATATTTCTTTCGAGGATACATATCACCAGTACAGACTTGGTAATTTCTTCAGAGAGATCAAGGAGACAGATAAGGACATTGAGCTGATGTTCAATATGGTCAGCCGTAGATCCAAGAAGACACTGAAGAAGGAACAAGATCCTGGGAAGTTTTTGATTCCATGTTGTATACATGACCAATTACCCGTACGCCCTCTGTGATACTGGATCTTCAGCCAGCATCATGGCCAAGGACACTACCGAACTGTTAGGATTAAAGGTGGAACCTTCTCAAGATAGTTTCGCCTTCTTGAATAACTCCAAGTTAAACTCAGCAGGCATGATCAAGAATGTTAAAGTAGAGATAGGTGAATGCACCGTCCCTGTGGACTTTCATGTTTTGGAAATCAAATTAGGTCGAGAAAATTCTCTTGTCTTTGGAAGAGCCTTTATGGCTATAGTGGGGGCAGTTTTTGATCTCAAGAAGAATAAGATGTGCCTTACTAATGTTGATGAAATGTCTTTTACTATCTTATGGGAAAGACCATAAGTGAGGGGTTTATTTCATGGGTAGAGCCGTCTGAGGATCCACCACCTGCATCTGATTCAAACCATGAAACTACAGAACCAGAATCAGCATCGATCGACACTCACCTAATAGCGTCGATCGACACTCTCCAGATTTTAGAGCGACATGTGATTAAAAAGACTCAGTTTGGAGGAAGGACCAGGAAGAAGAAAAAGAAAAAGAAGGTAGATGCAGATTTCTTGTCACCGGTTACTTCACGATGTTATGAAGGAAGTCTTGAGTATAGGATGTGCTGCAAAGGAAGTCTGCAACCCTTTACCAAGGCCAGGGTGCTATGTGATCCTGAGATGAAAGACAAAGGGGAAGCTTCTGCAAGAGCTTTTATCAACAACATCAACAAAATGAGGAAGAGGTACACTAAGAGCTGTTCTGGAACAAGTTCTTAATCTCATCCACACTAAATCATATCTCCAAAAGTCAAGCTAATGACTATAACTAAGCGCTGAGTGGGAGGCAACCCACTCTTTAGTAAGTTTTCAATTAGTTTTTAATTATATTAGTCTAATTTCCAATTTTATTTTATTATTACAGGTTTTCAAAAAAGAAAAGATCCAAGGAAGATAGTCTCCACAGAGCATCGACCGACACTTGATCACTGTCGATCGACGGAGTAACCCTAGTATCGATCGATCGCCACTTAACTGTGATAGTTTTGTTTAAGTCTGAGAGAGGTTTACTGATATTGTATTCTATTTTCAGTATTTTTTCTATACTTATTCCAAAAAAACGGGAGTAGAATGCTCGAGTTCACCATCGGTCGACAACATCAGTTCAACATCGATCGACCATGGAACACGACCATCGGTAGAGATCAACATCATGAAATCGATCGACACTCTCTTACGGAGAGAGGTATCGAGTTTTCTACTTAAGCTATTTACTTATGATTTGATTTTTCCTAATAAATCTGGGACGGATTACACTGGGTACAGTGTAATTTAAGACTGAGGGAGGTTCGCTGATGCTATTTGATTTTTTTTGAGTCTTATTTACTATATATATATATATATATACGTTTTTCAAAAAGTTTTATTGAGTCAAGAAGGGGACTATGATCAAGATTTATTATTTACTAACCACACTTTACCACTATTCTTTGAAGGTTGTTTGCAGAGATTACTAGAGATACACTTGCTTAAAAAGTTTGAAGGAACTGAAGCTGATTTCTAACACTAATCCTGACATTATTTGCTTGCTTTGGGGCTTGGTATACACTGGATCAAATTCCTATTGCAAGTCTTTAGGTACAAGTCATTGCCACTTTGGTTCCCTTCTCTCTTTCTCTCTCTCTCTCTCTCTCTCTCTCTCTCTCTCTCTCTCTCTCTCTCTCTCTCTCTCTCTTTCTCTCTCTCTCTCTCTTCAGCATCTACCTAAAAATTTAAAAGATTGAGATGATTTCCCGAGATGCTGAGGGGTAGGTACATTACCAATGACCCCACTATTCTAATTCGGACGAACGATCACACATTGTTGGAAGCGAGGGGTAGGTACATTATCGATGACCTCACTATTCGCCTACAACTTTGCCCAAAAAGCAAAAAAAATAAGAAAATAAAAGAAAAGAAGAAGAAAATCAAAAATAAGATGGCAAGATGGACTATATCAGCATCATTGTCCATTAAGTTTGAGATCTAAAAAGATTCAGAGAAGAGAGAAAAAGGGGAAGAAAGGAATCATAGAAGACTTTGTGCTTGGTTGTTCAGATACTTGCAGAGGTAAGAGTCCATGTGTCTTTTGATCGATACTCCCAAGGTAAAGCCTGCACTATTATTTTATGCAAAGAAATGAAATCAGTTGAGGGGTGAGTCAGACTAGTATTTGTAAGTTGTTGGTAGAAATGATTTGGTTGCTATACTAGGATAGAGTATATAAAGTTTCTTTGTGATTGACTTGATAGGATGTGGTTTTTCAACAAAGTAGGGTGATAGTTGTACTTAGACATTGTATGAGTCTCCGCTTTTCAAAACCTCTTTCACAGGGTTTATTTGCTTGAGGATAAGCAAAATAGTAAACCTGGGGGAGTTGATAGGGCCTGATATTAACCACTATTTTCCATGATATCAGCACTATTTAGAGTCTATTATATGTGTTTGGAGTATGTTTTAGAGTATTTTCAGGTTCAGGTACGTTCTGGAGAACTTTGGTGATTCTGGAGCTTTTAGAGATGAAGAACTGTGTAGACGCATCAGATGTTTAGTTATTAGATGGAAATCTTCCCACGGTGCGATTGAGCTGATATTTTGACAGAAGATATTTAAGTTAGTTTCCCATTCCACCAGTTTGTGGTCAATCAGGATCCTACAACCGAAGTTATGCCCGTTTTAATGATAGTGGTATGTATGCCTTGCGAGAGGAAGCTGTCGAGAAGAAATGAGTGTCGATCGACGGCACAGCCTTGTTGTCGATCAACAGTGATCCTAGAAGACAGGCCCAACTTTTTAATGACCGACGTAAGCTCATAAGCCATCACAAATTACCAAAATGCTCTTGAACGACTTAAAACCCTATTTATGTGTGTTTTATGCCATTGTTTAGGCACCAAGCTTTATTCTATCTATTGTTCTAGGGTTAGGAGAGAAAGGAGGAACTCCTTCAGAGTTCACCTGGAACTCCTTTGTGTTATTGCTTCCATGTCTTAGTAACCATCTTGTTAGGTTTAAGGATTACATGTTCTTAATGTCAAACTGATACTCATAGGATATCTAGGTTATCTATAGATCTATACACCAGGGTTAATAGGATCTAGGGTAGTGTCATAGAACGAGAGTGTGACTGATTACTTGAACCTAGAATCATAGAACAATTGAGAGGCACGAGAGTGTAATATATTAACGGAACCCGAGCCGTGTGTGAATTAGATATCTAGGCGCATACAAGGGTTGGTCTAGGATCTATTTGAACATTATCGATATGTGTGTTAATGCTTATCTGAGGTAGCATCGATCGATACCTAAGCATTGATATCGATTGACGCTCGATCCTTGTTTGCATGCAAGAGCTGGAATATGGAACTTAGGCATCTGATTAGTAAATGCATGCGAGAGCTTGATTACTTGCTTATTGAATTTGAGTTCTAGAATTTGATCTATAAAACCTTTAGCATCCTTGATTTGTGTTTTGAATCTATTGATTGATAAATCCATGAACTAGCTATTTTATCTTATTGTTATCAAACCAATTACCTGCTTACTTTTCTACTATTAATTCTTTACTACACTGTTTGCCTAGCTTAATCTAAACATCTATAGTCTATTGTGTGTCCATGCTCCCTATGGATTCGATCCCTAAGTACTACAATTGAAACTCTTATTTGAGAGAGTAAAAATAGCTTATAAGGATAATTTGAGAGTGATATAAAACCCCACATCAAATGTCTTCAACCACATCAACTCACAAGAAGATAGAGCCAAAGCTCTATACTCTGCCTCAAGAACCAACAAGCATACTGAAACCCATTGTGGATCGTCTGCTATCTTGACATGAAGCCTAATCAGCATCAGTAAGTTGAAGTTCTCTTAGCTTGAAGTTCTGCTGCAAATCATGAGTAAGCTGAGCTGAAATTGCAGAGTTTGTACTAGTTATTTGTATGTCATCCACATACACCAGTACCACCAAGAAAACATCATGAGACTGATTGTGAACAATGTATGATCTTGATAGAGCATATTTATTACCAGTTTTAAGCAATGTTATAGGCTCTATTTATGGTCTATTATGTGTGTCTAGGATATGTATTAGAGTCTTTACAGGTCAAGGAATGTTTTGGAGATATATGGAGACACTTGTAGCTTTTGGAGCATTTAGAGGAGAAGAATTCGTAACTGACTATTTGAGAATTCGAAGTACAAGCCTGTCGTTGATCGACGACACAACCATGGAGTCGACCGATGATAAAAGACCAAGGTCGACATATCCACATCGCAGACAACCGATTTAAAATCCCAAGTTTAGAAGACAAATGATGAGAATGCCCTGGACGAGTTTTGACCTAGGTTTTAGAGTTTTTATATTTATGCGTATGTATCAAGAGCAAAAAGGGTGTGCAAGTGTAGGCAAAGCTTGCTTACATAGCTTTATAGTTCTAGGTTTTTAGGGGAGAAGATTCATAACTCCTTACGGAGATTTGTATTGGAACCCCAATATTGTATCTATGCACTATATTCAGACTATTGTTATTTCTTTGATTATGTGTGAGTAGTCATCAACTAGATTTAGGGTTGAATGATATCAATCATGGATTAGCCCAAAAGAAGGATTGCAAGTTAAGTTAATATCCATCAGTTGAGTTGTACTTAATGCTTGCGTTCTAGAGTAGCTAACTAGGATCTCGAAAGTAGGACATGGACGACTAAGAGAGTGGGTTTTGTACCAGAATAGACTCCATTGAACTAGACTGTTAGGCGCATGCGAGAGCTGGTCTAATAAGTCTGGTGGACTTATCAAATCTCCTTCATCTTCCTTCTGATTTCACCGTCGATCGAAATCAGGCCATAGCCGTTGATCGGTTTTTTCTTTTTGCTTGCATACGAGAGATGAAGTTAAAATGGTCAGAATAGTTAATATTTGAGTTCTAGTATATTTACATATCTGTGCTTCCTATCCACTATAATCCATTAGGCTTGAAACTCAAGATCTATCATATTTACATTTGCATCTAGTTAGTTTATTATAATATTTCCATATTTTCATATTTTCATATTGCATCTCTACTTTCTGATAAGGAATATTTCCTTAACTGATTGTTTGCCACCAATATATATATTCACCTAGCTTAATCTTTAAAAATATGAAATCTATTGAGTGTCATTGCTCTTTGTGGATTCGATCCCTAAGTATTACACCGGATCTATTTTGGTAAGAGTAATATTTGTGTGTTAAGACTATGATTAATTTGATATTTAATTGTTTAGGATATTCATACCCTGCTAGAACAATAAAAACACGCCTGTCAAATCTGATGTCATTGCCGGGGAGCATTGATCGCCATTAAATTTAATTTCTAGGATTTATTCTAGGTTTGTTACTACTTTCAAGTTACTAAACTTTTTTTTTCCTTTTTTTTCTGGTGCATGCAAAGACACACCAGGAGCAATAAAGGCCAAGAACTACTATTCTCTGACCCCGATAAACTTGAACGTATGATCCCCAAAGAAAGACGACAAGCATCAATCGACAACACCTACACCGTGTCGACCGACACTTCTTTATGGACAGCATCGACCGATGCTGATCACATAGCAATGATCGACAGCAACTTATACACATCGATCGGCAGAAGCATACAAGTTCAGATGGTAGCTGGACAGAAGCACCAGCTCAATGTTTTGATTGATGATGATTTTTGGGTAGAAGTGACGAGAGAAAGGCTTCAAGAGGGAGAAGTCCGTGTAGAAAAATCGAATTTGCTCGACAGTTCGCACAAACATTGATCGACACTAGTTACTGAGAATCGATTGACGGTCCCTATAGAGCTAGCAGAATCGGAAAAATCTTCGAACGTCGTTCGACGAATCGGTCGTAGAATCGATCGACGGTTACCAGCAGAAAAAGGGTTCATTTGCCAAAGATCACGAATATACAACTCCATAGCAGAAGATAGGTACATTAGAATCTATGGTGGTTGATAAAACTGCCGATGGTCATCCCAGGAAGAAAGAAAGGACCACCCTGAAGAAGAAAAGTGATCTGGAAAATTTGTGGTGTCATGCCTGATCAAAAGCTACGAGTTTCTCAATGCCTCTGTGATATTGAATCATAGGTGAGCATCATACCCAAAGCTATGGCAGAAAAATTGAACCTGAAAGTGGAGCCTTCCAGCGATTCTTTCATATTTTTTGATTGCTTCAGAGTAGATTCAGGAGGTATTTGTAGAGATGTCCCACTGCAAATTCAGGATGTCTTAGTCCCGATAGACTTCCTTGTGATGGATATCCAGATCAATTGGAATTATTTTTTGTTACTCGGAAGAGCTTTCATGGCCACCATGGGAGCTATCTGCGACATGAGGACAAACATGTTGTGCCTTTCCTTGATTGATCATAAGATTTATTATGAAATTTATAAGAATAAACCTTCCCTCACGAAATTGTGTGATGATGCAGAACTTGTGGCACATGCTTCTTCGATTATGACTTCAATGAAAAGTCGTAGGATGGAGCATCGATCGATACCCAGCCTAGACAATCGATCAACACGCTTGCAGTTCAGCAATCGGCCAACACCCACCCTTTTTTATCGATCAACAATCATACTCCAGAACCGAACAACAACTGCCACATAGATGGTGATTGCAACACAGCCTACCCCGAGTACGACAAAGACTATAGAGAAGAAGAGATAATCGAGTACCGTGGTATTGCTATGGAAGAGGCTGGTGTTTATCACATTTCCCATAGACTCGGGAAATTGACATCGATCGACGGTAACCCTACTCCATCGATCGATGCTGAGCTAGAAGCAGCATCTGGACTAGATTCAGCTGTAGAACGCGAGAAGGAATATGGTTATCTACAACCAGACAAGTTTGGTATCATGAGAGATCCAGACGGTCATGCAAGAGCTATGGATGGTAGACTACTAAATGTCACGAGGGAAGATATAGCAGACATTCTTGCCATGGCTAATGGAGCTGGAAATCTTTTCGCGCAACAGTCTGGTTATCGAGCATCGATCGACGGTCATCATACACCATCGATCGGCACACGTCCAGTATGCAAAGGATACGATGAAGATTACAGAGAGGAAGAGCAGATTGAGAATCGCGGCCTGGCATTAGAAGATGCTGGCTGGGTGATGAACGCGAGACTGGATAATCAAGCATCGATCACCGGCTACTCCTAGCCATCGAACAACATCATACGAGAACCAGAACACAAACTTAGAACAAAAGATACATATATTGGTAATCTTAGACCAGATGAGTTTGGAATTTTGAGAGACCCAGAGGGACGTGCACAGCCTCTTTATGGGAGAATCCTACATTTATCTAAAGAGGATGTAGCAGATGCCATTATTATGCCTAATGGATCGAGTATTTTATTTAGACAGCAGCAACAGCCATTGACCGACGCACATCATATAACATCGATCGATATTGAGGAGCAGAAGAAAGAGCCGATTTGTAATGTTCCATACACTCCCAAACATCCAAGATCGATCGAGGACACCCGACGAACATCGATCGATAGACCCTTTGCAGAGGTACACAAATTTCATCCTTCCGAAGCCTACAACTTTCCATCATCGATCGATGGCATCAACCCATCATCGATCGACTAGCGTTTTGAGAAAGGTACGAGAGCCTTTGATACTAAGGGCAACATAATTTTCCGCTGGGAAAAGAAAGATGAGTATGGCATCTACAAATATGAGAATGGTAATGCACGAGCTACAGACGGAAGAGTAGTGAATGTGCAAGCTGAAGACATCATAGCAGTTTTAGAGAGAGATAATGTGTTTGAGTAGAGCTACGTATGTTTACCAGTTCATGCAGAAATGATTGCTATGTCTATGAAGGATCAAAGGACATATCGCAGAGAAGAGATTGATGATATTGTGCATGAGATCTACAGAGCTCAAGAGATGTCACTAGATGATTTCTACAAGAGGCTAGATGATGTCTACTATCATATAGACACCTGCCTCACTGGTTTGACTGCACACATGGATGAGATGAAGCAAGATTTGTATACTGTTCAGAGATAGCATGCAATTGGGGAAGACAGACTGGCATCGATCGACAACAACATCAGACCATCGATCGACACTGAAGCCAACGGCCAAAGATGACAGCATAAATAAAATTGGAAGATAGGTTCGATGAGATTGCTTTTTCTCAGTGCCTGATGAAGGAAGATATTCCTCAGCAGTTGGAGGATATATCAGAGACTACAACTGCCAGATTTAGAATGCGACAACGCAGTATTAAGAAACTACAAGAAGGAAATCATTCAATGGAGTTTGCCAAAGCGGTTACAAGGAATGAGAAAGCCAGAGGAGATGAGGCAATAAGGAGCTTCATTGGTACATGGTTTTGGAAGAGCAAAGAAGATGTAGACGCTTGTTTTCGAAGTGTTATTCCAACTCCATACTAGTCAGAGAGTTTACAATGGTGGGCTTAAGACTATAACCCACTGTTGATCGACCACACACGCCTACCATCGATCGACTATTTAGTAAGTTTTTATTTCATTTTTTACTTTACTAGTTATTTTGAGTTTTACTTTGTTTTGTAGACTGTTTGAGTCCACCACCTATCGACACCATAGAGGCACCATCAGTCGACATTGGATCGCGACCATCGATCGACCACACACGCCTACCATCGATCTACCACACACGCCTACCATCGATCGATACTCTTTTACAGAGTATGGTATCAATTTTCCTACTTAAACTATTTACTTATGATTTAATTTTTCATAACCAATCCGAGACAGATTACACTGGGTACAGTGTAATTTAAGTTTGAGGGAGGTTCGCTAATGCTATTTAATTTGTTTTGAGCTTTATTTACTATATATATATATATATAAGTTTTTCAGAAAGTGTTATTGAGTCAAGAAGGGTACTATGATCACGATTTATTATTGACTAACCACAATTTATCACCTTTCTTAGAAAGTTTTTTTGCAGAGATTACTAGAGATACCAAAGTGGAACATCATGCCACTATATCACACTTTCTTATAAAGTTTGAAGGAACCGAAGCTGAATTTCAACACTAATCCTGACATTATCTTCTTGCTTTGGGGCTTGGTATACACTGGATCAGATTCCTTCTGCAAGTCTGTAGGTACAAATCATTGCACCTTTGGTTCCCTTCTCTCTTTCTCTTTAGCATCTACCTAATAGCTTAAAAGATTGAGATGACTTCCCGAGATGCAGAGGGGTAGGTACATTACCTATGACCCCATTATTCTAGTTTGGAGGAACAATCACACATTGTTGGAAGCGAGGGGTAGGTACATTACCGATGACCCAAATATTCGCCTACAACTTTGCTCAAAAAGAAAAAGAAACAGAAACAATAAAGAAAAAGAAGACAAAAATCAAAAATGAGATGGCAAGATGGACTTTATCAACATCATTGTCCATTAAGTTTGAGATCTAAAAATATCCAGAGAGAAAAGGGGCAATGGAAGAATCAGAGAAAACTTTGTGCCTAGTTGCTCAAATACTTGCAGAGGTAAAGTCCATGTGTCCCTTGATCGATACTCCCAAAGTAAAGCCCAAAATTTTATTTTATGCAAAGAAATGAAATTAGTAGAGGGGTGATTCAGATTAGTATTTGCTAAGTTGTTGGTAGACTGGATTTGGTTGTTATACTAGTATAGGGTATATAAAGTTTCTCTGTGATTGAATTAATAGGATGTGGTTGCAACAAAGTAAGGTTTTAGTTATACTTAGATATTTTGTGAGTCTCTGCTTTTCAAAATATCTTTCACATGCTTAGTTTGCTTGAGGACAAGCAAAAGATTAAGTTTAGGGAGTTGATATAGCCTATTTATTACCGGTTTTAGGCCATGTTATAGGCTCTATTTAGGGTCTATTATGTGTGTATAGAAAATGTTTTAGATTACTTACAGGTCCAGGAACATTTTGGAGATATATGGAAATACTGGAGCTTTTGAAGAATTTAGAGGAGAAGAATCTTTAGCTGACTATTTGTGGATTCGAAATACAAGCCTGTTGTCGATCGACGACAGAAACTTGGAGTCGACCGATGTTAAAAGACCAAAGTCGATCGATGCTGCACACTTGCCATCGATCGGCATCCAATTCACAGACAATAGATTTAAAAGCCCAAATTTAGAAGACAAATGACGAGAATTCCTTGGACGAGTTTTGACCTAAGTTTTTGAGTTTTTCTATTTATGCTTATGTACTGAGAGCAAAAAGGGTGTGCAAGTGCATGCAAAGCTTGACACCACTTACATATCTTTAATGTTCTAGGTTATTAAGGGAGAAGATTCGAAACTCCTTAAGGAGATTTGTATTGGAACTCCAATATTTTATCTATGCATTTTATTCAAACTATTGTTCTTTCTTTGATTATGTCTTAGTAGTCATCAACTAGATTTAGGGTTGTATGATAGCAATCATTGATTAGCCCAAAAGTAGGATTGCTAGTTAAGTTAATATCCATCAATTGAGTTGTTCTTAATGCTTGCATTCTAAAGTAGGTAACTAGGATCTCGAAAGTAGGACATGGACATTTACGAGAGTAGGTGTTGTTCCATAATAGACTCCACTGAACTAGACTGTTAGGCGCATGCGAGAGCTGGTCTAATAAGTTTGGTGGACTTATCAAATCTCCTTCACACTTCCTTCTGATTTCATTATCGATCGACATCAGGCCATAGACGTCGATCGATGGCCTTTCTTTTTGTTCGCATACGAGAGTTGGAGTTAAAAGGGTCAGAATATTTAATATTTGAGTTCTAGCATATTTACATATATGTGCTTCCTATCCACTATAATCCATTAGGCTTGACCCTAGATCTAGCATATATACATTTGCATTTAGTTAGTTTATTAGAATATTTTCATATTTGCATATTTCCATATTTGCATATTTCCATATTTGCATTATTAGCATATTTCCATATTTCATTTCTACTTCTTGATAAGAATTATTTCTTTAACTGATTGTTTGGCACCAATATATATATTCACCTAGCTTAATCTTTAAAAATAAGAAATCTTCTATGTGCAATTTCTCTTTGTGGATTCAATACCTAACTACTACATCTGATCTCTTTTGGCAGGAGTAATATTTGTGTGTTAATACTAGGGTTATTTTGATAGTTAATTGTTTAGGATATTTATACCCTGCTAGAACGATAAAACCACGCATGTCAGATCTCCATGGCCTTTGACAAAACCCATTTTCAACAAGCAATTAGAGAACTTCTTGAACCACTGCCTAGAAGCTTGCTTAAGATCCTTGATCGATTTTCTCAGTCGAAGAACATGTCTCTTGGGATGAATGTCCCCCTTACTAGCAATCCAGTCATAATAACCTTCAGGTAATCACTTATATATATCTTCCTCCATTTCACCATTCAAAAATTATTAGATATATCAAGTTGAGTTAAGACCCATCGCTTAGTAGCAGAAATCTTCAACAACAATTTGATCGTTGCCATCTTTGCAACATGTGAGAAAGTCTCTTTATAATCCAACTCCCTTTTTTGTGTGTACCCTTTACCCACAAGTTGAGATCTATGTATCTCAAGGATTCCATCTGCATTAAACTTCAAAGAATGCACCCTCCAATAACCTTAACCTTCTTTCCTAGATACCATTGGAGCTCAATTTTGAGTATTTAAAGCTGAAATCGAGCTGAATATATGGTGAAGCGAAGACAATCAATGGAGTCTAGAGCTTGGTGATGGGTGTGATACCATATTACGAACTTGAGATGAGAATCAACATGAGAGAGATGAAGTTTGTTGAGAAAATAAATATGAATCTCATTTTGTTAATCATCAAAGAAAAATACATTTTCTACTTAAATGCAATCTTGTTACTAAAGCGATAAATAACCAGAACCAGCAAAAGGAAACCAATTATGGATGAACCGGATATAACTGATATTCAATAGACGTAACACACCTTGCCTTACAATCATGCCAACATCATCTCTGTTTGATAAATATAAGTCTTTTTCATATTTGAAAACCATAATTCTTACCAAAGACATAATTATGGTTCGTACAAATTTACTATGGTTACCAGTGATTGGTTTAGTAGTCTCCATAATATATATATATATATATATAACGCTCCGACCACCCACGACCAATGGATCTTCTATGCCTGCTCACTCAGTTTGTGGGTTTTATTCCGTGCGTCGTGTAATGCATTAATTTTTCGGATGCTTGAAAGTCTTGTTTACTGACCATGTAATCACTACATGATCTTTTCTCATGCTTTGGCCTCACTCACATGGTATCGCGAATCACTTCCCGATAGGTCACTCATCCTTCCACTATTGTAGCTCAAGTACGCTTAATCCTGGAGTTCTAAACGAATGTGTGCGGAAAGGTAAGTCCACTTTGGTGACATAGGTAGCCAAATCAATTCTCTTAAGCTTTTTCGTATACCACAAACCAGGATGTTACAATTTACCCTCTCTCACAGAACACAATTTCCCCGTTGCGCTCCAAAATTGTTACCCGTCTTAGTGTGTGCCCACACAAGAGTCCAGACTCGTATAGTTTTGGCTCTGATACCACTTGTAATGCCCCGACCGCTTATTGCTAATGGGCCTCCCATGCCTGCTTACTCGACTCGTGGGCTCCATTCTGTGCAACGGATGGTGGGTTAATTTTTCTTAAGCTTGAAACTCATGTTTATTGACTCTACAATAATCACATAACTTTTTCCCGTGTTTCGGATTCTCTCGAAAGATATCACGAATTAATTCTCGATAGGTTACCCATCATTCCACTACTTTAACACTGAAGTTTAAAATATATGTATATCCGAAAAGCTAAGTACACTTTAGTGATATGTACTAAAATCTATTATATTAAACCTTTCATCATATAAAAAAAATCGGGTTGTTACAATAATTTTGTTGTGGTTTGTTTGATGCTTATTGTGGATCACATGCATATAGGTTTGTTCGCTTTTTGTTTTTCAAAGCACATATTTATTATGTAGCTTTCATGTGTCATAGTTACAACCAAAATTATTCTTTAACTTAACTTGGCATACAACATGAATCATTGTATCAATTACAGAATATTGTTTTGGAGAAAAATATAAATAATAACATTTTGTTCTTTATTTAATGTGAGCATGAACTTAAAATTGGTAACCTTAAGTCCAAACCGAACCCAAATCAAAAATTCGATCTGTATTCGGTTCAAAATGTAAGAACTACAAGAATGAGTCTTATAGGATGCTACAAAAGATATCTGAACCCGAAGTGTTATTAGCCGAACCCGAACAGGTAACCCGAAACCGAAAAATTGATCAAAATGTCTAAATTATCAGAAATATAAATACTTGAAACAAAAAATGTAATTCACATACTCAGTTCTATATTTATTTTGAAATGATATCTAAAAATAATTATTTAAATTTTAAATACGTACATTAAATATCTAATCTCTATAAATAAGTATTTTTTTATGTTTTGCTTTAAAATTCTTGATTTAACCTCGGATATATCTGAACCAAACGAATATAATCTGAATCCGAATGATATATGGTTAGTTTATTGTTTTTAGAATGTGATACAAATTAGAGCCAAAATCAATGTTATATCAGAACCCGATCCCTACTTACAAATTTACCATAATGAGACCTAGAATGTGATATAAAGTAGAACCAAAATTCAAAATAGACAATCCATATCCAAATGGGTACCTCAACGCCCAAGCCTAATTTAAAATGTGTTCTATGTTTTTTTCAATCAGTTTTATATTTGATAAATATTTTACATGTTAGTTGGAATAACCCGTAACGCTATTCATAAAAATATCAATAATAAGATGTTCCATGTATAATTAAATAAGATTTAAAATTTCAAAAGAAAGGGATGATGATGGCAATGGCAATGTCAATGAAAGTTCTAGAGTTCTGATGGCTTTTCTTCCGTTAATTTGGGTGGAGCAACGGGTATCGTTGATGGGAAAACGGGCCAAATCTTCACAGATTCTTGTATCCAGGAGGAGATTCGGGAGGTATGAAACGAAAATTTCATCGCTTTCGACATTAGGAAAGAAGATGGAGATGGAGATCATACGGATCCGTCTAGATGCTTGGAGATCTCATTAGGAAAACCTTGATGTCTAAGAAAAGTTTTTTTAGCAAGATATGGATTCAATGAATGTGATTTTCATGAAGTTTTGAGGATACTAAAAGTGTTTGATTTCTGGTTTATTTCTTTTGAGATCTATGGGATTAGGTTCGTCATGAGGTTTACGAAAGGGGGTATGATTATTGTTCGATTGCTCGGTTTGCTTGGGGAGTTTTTAGTATCCATATTTATGCTCTGGTATGATCCAATGATATGTTTTATTAGGAGGAATTCCTAAGGATGAAGCAGCAAAATGAAGGATTATGAAGCATATGTGGAGTTGGTGTTGAAATATGCCCTGAATCTGCGAGTTGACGTAGATCAGGCGATCCAGGCGTCATGGATCGGGCGATCCCTGGCAGGGAACATGTGTTTCCTATGACATGGAACGGGCTCTCTGTGGCATGGAGTAGGTGTTCCCTGCGGCATGGAGCGGGCGCTCCTTGTCAAATTTGAGAAATATGGAAAGTTTCATTAAACACTTTGTCATATATATCTTTAGGGTTTTACCCTATTCTTTAGCACAAAGTTTACTCTAAAAACTCGCCTCCATCAATAAAGTAATTTCTTTGCCTGTGGACGTAACCCTAGGGTGAACCACGTTAAATATTTGTGTCTCTCTTTATTTTTTATCATTATATTAATTTGTTTCTTCTCAAAGCCGTCACAAGAAACTGGTATCAGAGCTTTGGGTTGAATCTGGTGAGAAGATGTCTCGAATAAACAAAAAGATCGACAAGTTTTCTGGAAGGAACACGCGATTAGACTCACCACCAAGAATAGCCATGAAGTTGAATAAATCTCATAGGAGTTATGAGGAAGAAAATATCCCACTTTCTATTCAAGTGATTCCAGAATAGCCTATTCAGATATATGGCAATATCTTCATGATTATAACCAAACCAGGAGGAACCAGATTTAAGAAGCTTTATTGGAACCATTAATCATTAGACAATAACGATAAATTTGAATAAATCTCATAGGAGCTATGAGGAAGAAGTTATCCACCTTTCTATTCAGGTGATTCCCGATTAGCCTATTCAGACATATGACAATATCTTCATGATTCTAATCAAAAGAGGTGGAACCAAGATGTAAGAATCTTAATTTGGAACCATTAATCAGTGGAGAATAACCATGTAGTTGAATAAATCTCATAGTAGTTATGAAGAAGAAGCTATCCCACTTTCTATTCAGGTGATACCAGATTAGCATATTCAGACATACGGCAATATCTTCATGATTCTAATCAAACCAGGAGGAAAGAAGATTGATTTGAAACCATTAATCAATGTAAAATAACCATGAAGTTGAAAAATCTCATAGGAGTTATGAGGAAGAAGTTATCCCGCTTTCTATTCAGGTGATTTCAGATTAGCCTATTCAGACATATGACAATATCTTCATGATTCTAATTATACCCGGAGGACCCAAGATATAAGAAGCTTTATTTGGAACCATTAATCAGTGGAAAATAAACATGAAGTTGAAAAAAAATCTCATCGGAGTTATGAGGAAAAAGCTATACCACTTTCTATGCAGGTGATTCCCGATTAGCCTATTCAGACATATGACAATATCTTTATGATTCTAATCAAACCAGGAAGAACCAAGATGTAAGAAGATTGACTGGAACCAATAATCATTAGACAATAACGATGAATTTGAATAAATCTCATAGGAGTTATGAGGAAGAAGTTATCCCACTTTCTAATTAGGTGATTCCAAATTAGTCTATTTAGACATACGACAATATCCTCATGATTCTAATCAAACCAGGAGGAACCAAGATGTAAGAAGCTTGTTTGTAACAATTAATTAGTGGAGAGTCACCAGGAAGTTGAATAAATCTCATAGGAGTTATGAGGAAGAAACTATCCCACTTTCTATTCAAGTGATTTCAGATTCACCTATACAGATATATGGCAATATATTCATGATTCTAATCAAACAAGGAGGAATAAAGATGTAAGAAGCTTTATTTGGAACCATTAATCAGTGGACAATAGCCATGTATTTGAATAAATCATATAGGAGTTATGAGGAAGATGTTATCCCACTTTCTATTCAAGTGATTCCAGATTAGCCTATTCGGACATATGTCAATAATTTTTATGATTCTAATCAAACCAGGAGGAACCAAGATTTAAGAAGCTTGATTTGGAATCATTAATCAGTGTAAAAATAATCATGAAGTTGAAAAAATCTCATAGGAGTTATGTGGAAGAAGTTATCCTACTTTCTATTCATGTGATTCAGATTAGCCTATTCAGACATATGGCAATATCCACATGATTCTAATCAAACCAGGAGGAACTAAGATGTAAGAAGCTTGATTTAGAATCATTGATTAGTAGACAATAACCATGAAGTTGAATAAATCTCTTAGGAGTTATGAGGAAGAAGCTATCCCACTTTATATTCAGGTGATTCCAGATTTGCCTATTCAAACATATGGCAATATCTCATAATTATCTTCAAAAAAAGGAGGAACCAAGATGTAAAAAGGTTGATTTGGAACCAATAATTCGTGGAGAGTCATTAGGAAGTTGAATAAATCTCATAGGAGTTATGAGGAAGAAACTATCCAACTTTCTATTCAAGTTATTCCAGATTAGCCTATTCAGATATATGGCAATATCTTCATGATTCTAATCAAACCAGGAGCAACCAAGATGTAAGAAGATTGATTTGGAACCATTAATCAGTGGAAAATAACCATGAAGTTGAAAAAAATCTCATAGGATTTATGAGGAAAAGCTATATCACTTTCTATTCAAGTGATTCCAGATTAGCCTATTCAGACATATGTCAATATCTTCATGATTCTAATCAAACCAGGAGGAACCAAGATGTAAGAAGCTTTATTTTGAACCATTAATAAGTGGACAATAACCATGAAGTTGAAAAAATCTCATAGGAGTTATGAGGAAAAAGCTATACCACTTTCTATTCAGGTGAATCACGAATAGCCTATTCAGCCATATAGGAATATCTTCATGATTCTAATCAAAAAAGGTGGAACCAAGATGTAAGAAGCTTGATTTGGAACCATTAATCATTAGACAATAACCATGAAGTTGAATAAATCTCATAGGAGTTACTAGGAAGAAGCTATCCCACTTTCTATTCAGGTGATTCCATATTAGCATATTCAGACATATGACAATGTCTTCATGATTTTAATCAAACCAGGAGGAACCAAGATTTTAGAAGATTGATTTGAAAACATTAAAAACTGTAAAATAACCATGAAGTTGAAAAAATCTCATAGGAGTTATGAGGAAGAAGCTATCTCAATTTCTATTCAGGTGATTCCAGATTAGCCTATTAAGACATATGGCAATATCTTCATGATTCTAATCAAACCAGGAGGAACCTAGATATAAGAAGCTTGTTTTGGAACTATTAATCAGTGGAAAATAACCTTGAATTTGAAAAAATCTCATATGAGTTATGAGGAACAAGCTATACCACTTTGTATGCAGGTGATTCCAGATTAGCCTATTCAGACATTTGACAATATCTTTATGATTCTAATCAAACCACGAAGAACCAAGATGTAAGAAGATTGATTGGAACCAATAATCATTAGACAATAACGATGAATTTGCATAAATCTCATAGGAGTTATGAGGAAGAAGTTATCCCACTTTCTAATTAGGTGATTCTAAATTAGTCTATTTAGACATACGACAATATCCTCATGATTCTAAACAAACCAGGAGGAACCAAGATGTAAGAAGCTTGTTTGTAACAACTAATTAGTGGAGAGTCACCAGGAAGTTGAATAAATCTCATAGGAGTTATGAGGAAGAAACTATCCCACTTTCTATTCAAGTGATTTCAGATTCACCTATACAGATATATGGCAATATATTCATGATTCTAATCAAACAAGGAGGAATAAAGATGTAAGAAGCTTTATTTGGAACCATTAATCAGTGGACAATAGCCATGTATTTGAATAAATCATATAGGAGTTATGAGGAAGATGTTATCCCACTTTCTATTCAAGTGATTCCAGATTAGCCTATTCAGACATATGTCAATAATTTTTATGATTCTAATCAAACCAGGAGGAACCAAGATTTAAGAAGCTTGATTTGGAATCATTAATCAGTGTAAAAATAATCATGAAGTTGAAAAAATCTCATAGGAGTTATGTGGAAGAAGTTATCCTACTTTCTATTCATGTGATTCAGATTAGCCTATTCAGACATATGGCAATATCCACATGATTCTAATCAAACCAGGAGGAACTAAGATGTAAGAAGCTTGATTTAGAATCATTGATTAGTAGACAATAACCATGAAGTTGAATAAATCTCTTAGGAGTTATGAGGAAGAAGCTATCCCACTTTATATTCAGGTGATTCCAGATTTGCCTATTCAAACATATGGCAATATCTCATAATTATCTTCAAAAAAAGGAGGAACCAAGATGTAAAAAGGTTGATTTGGAACCAATAATTCGTGGAGAGTCATTAGGAAGTTGAATAAATCTCATAGGAGTTATGAGGAAGAAACTATCCAACTTTCTATTCAAGTTATTCCAGATTAGCCTATTCACATATATGGCAATATCTTCATGATTCTAATCAAACCAGGAGCAACCAAGATGTAAGAAGATTGATTTGGAACCATTAATCAGTGGAAAATAACCATGAAGTTGAAAAAAATCTCATAGGATTTATGAGGAAAAGCTATATCACTTTCTATTCAAGTGATTCCAGATTAGCCTATTCAGACATATGTCAATATCTTCATGATTCTAATCAAACCAGGAGGAACCAAGATGTAAGAAGCTTTATTTTGAACCATTAATAAGTGGACAATAACCATGAAGTTGAAAAAATCTCATAGGAGTTATGAGGAAAAAGCTATACCACTTTCTATTCAGGTGATTCACGAATAGCCTATTCAGCCATATAGGAATATCTTCATGATTCTAATAAAAAAAGGTGGAACCAAGATGTAAGAAGCTTGATTTGGAACCATTAATCATTGGACAATAACCATGAAGTTGAATAAATCTCATAGGAGTTACTAGGAAGAAGCTATCCCACTTTTTATTCAGGTGATTCCATATTAGCATATTCAGACATATGACAATGTCTTCATGATTTTAATCAAACCAGGAGGAACCAAGATTTTAGAAGATTGATTTGAAAACATTAATAAGTGTAAAATAACCATGAAGTTGAAAAAATCTCATAGGAGTTATGAGGAAGAAGCTATCTCAATTTCTATTCAGGTGATTCCAGATTAGCCTATTAAGACATATGGCAATATCTTCATGATTCTAATCAAACCAGGAGGAACCAAGAAATAAGAAGCTTGTTTTGGAACTATTAATCAGTGGAAAATAACCTTGAATTTGAAAAAATCTCATATGAGTTATGAGGAACAAGCTATACCACTTTGTATGCAGGTGATTCCAGATTAGCCTATTCCGACATTTGACAATATCTTTATGATTCTAATCAAACCAGGAAGAACCAAGATGTAAGAAGATTGATTGGAACCAATAATCATTAGACAATAACGATGAATTTGAATAAATCTCATAGGAGTTATGAGGAAGAAGTTATCCCACTTTCTAATTAGGTGATTCCAAATTAGTCTATTTAGACATACGACAATATCCTCATGATTCTAATCAAACCAGGAGGAACCAAGATGTAAGAAGCTTGTTTGTAACAATTAATTAGTGGAGAGTCACCAGGAAGTTGAATAAATCTCATAGGAGTTATGAGGAAGAAACTATCCCACTTTCTATTCAAGTGATTTCAGATTCACCTATACATATATATGGCAATATATTCATGATTCTAATCAAACAAGGAGGAATAAAGATGTAAGAAGCTTTATTTGGAACCATTAATCAGTGGACAATAGACATGTATTTGAATAAATCATATAGGAGTTATGAGGAAGATGTTATCCCACTTTCTATTCAAGTGATTCCAAATTAGCCTATTCAGACATATGTCAATAATTTTTATGATTCTAATCAAACCAGGAGGAACCAAGATTTAAGAAGCTTGATTTAGAATCATTAATCAGTGTAAAAATAATCATGAAGTTGAAAAAATCTCATAGGAGTTATGTGGAAGAAGTTATCCCACTTTCTATTCATGTGATTCATATTAGCCTATTCAGACATATGGCAATATCCACATGATTCTAATCAAACCAGGAGGAACTAAGATGTAAGAAGCTTGATTTAGAATCATTGATTAGTAGACAATAACCATGAAGTTGAATAAATCTCATAGGAGTTATGAGGAAGAAGCTATCCCACTTTATATTCAGGTGATTCCAGATTTGCCTATTCAAACATATGGCAATATCTCATAATTATCTTCAAAAAAAGGAGGAACCAAGATGTAAAAAGGTTGATTTGGAACCAATAATTCGTGGAGAGTCATTAGGAAGTTGAATAAATCTCATAGGAGTTATGAGGAAGAAACTATCCAACTTTCTATTCAAGTTATTCCAGATTAGCCTATTCACATATATGGCAATATCTTCATGATTCTAATCAAACCAGGAGCAACCAAGATGTAAGAAGATTGATTTGGAACCATTAATCAGTGGAAAATAACCATGAAGTTGAAAAAAATCTCATAGGATTTATGAGGAAAAGCTATATCACTTTCTATTCAAGTGATTCCAGATTAGCCTATTCAGACATATGTCAATATCTTCATGATTCTAATCAAACCAGGAGGAACCAAGATGTAAGAAGCTTTATTTTGAACCATTAATAAGTGGACAATAACCATGAAGTTGAAAAAATCTCATAGGAGTTATGAGGAAAAAGCTATACCACTTTCTATTCAGGTGATTCACGAATAGCCTATTCAGCCATATAGGAATATCTTCATGATTCTAATAAAAAAAGGTGGAACCAAGATGTAAGAAGCTTGATTCGGAACCATTAATCATTGGACAATAACCATGAAGTTGAATAAATCTCATAGGAGTTACTAGGAAGAAGCTATCCCACTTTCTATTCAGGTGATTCCATATTAGCATATTCAGACATATGACAATGTCTTCATGATTCTAATCAAACCAGGAGGAACCAAGATTTTAGAAGATTGATTTGAAAACATTAATAAGTGTAAAATAACCATGAAGTTGAAAAAATCTCATAGGAGTTATGAGGAAGAAGCTATCTCAATTTCTATTCAGGTGATTCCAGATTAGCCTATTAAGACATATGGCAATATCTTCATGATTCTAATCAAACCAGGAGCAACCAAAAGGTAAGAAGATAGATTGAATAGGCTAATCTGGAATCCCCTCAATAGAAAGTGGGATAGGTTCTTCCTCATAACTCCTATTAGATTAATTCAACTTCCTAGTCACTTTCCGCTGATTAATGGTTCCAAATCAAGCTTCTTACATCTTGGTTCCTCCTAGTTTGATTAGAATCATGAAGATATTGCCATATGTCCGAATAAGCTAATTTTGAACACTAGAATAGAAAGTGGGATAGCTTCTTCCTCATAACTCCTATGAGATTTATTCAACTCCCTGGTCACTTTCCACTGATTAATGGTTCCAAATAAAGCTTCTAACATCTGGGTTCCTCTTGGTTTGATTAAAATCATGAAGATATTGCTATATGTCCGAACATGCTAATCTTGAATCACTGGAATAGAAAGTGGGATAGGTTCTTCCTCATAACTCCTGTTAGATTTATTCAACTTCCTAGCCACTTTCCACTGATTAATGGTTCCAAATCAAGCTTCTTACATCTTGTTTCCTCCTAGTTTGATTAGAATCATGAAGATATTGTCATATGTCTGAACATGCTAATCTTGAATCATTGGAATAGAAAGTGGGATAGCTTCTTACTCATAAATCCTATGACATTTATTCAACTTCCTGGTCACTTTCCAATGAATACTTTTTCTAAATCATGCTTCTTACATCTTTTTTCCTCCTGGTTTGATTAGAATCATGAAGATAATGCCATATGTATGCAGGTGATTCCAGATTAGCCTATTCTGACATTTGACAATATCTTTATGATTCTAATCAAACGAGGAGGAACCAAGATGTAAGAAGCTTGATTGGAACCATTAATCATTAGAAAATAACAATGAATTTGAATAAATCTCATAAGAGTTATGAGGAAGAAGTTATCCCATTTTCTATTTAGGTGATTCCAGATTAGCCTATTTAGACATACGACAATATCCTCAAGATTCTAATCAAACCAGGAGGAACCAAGATGTAAGAAGCTTGATTTGTAACCATTAATTAATGGAGAGTCACCAGGAAGTTGAATAAATCTCATAGGAGTTATATGGAAGAAACCATCCCACCTTCTATACAACTGGTTCCACTTTAACCTATTCAGATATAAGACAATATCTTCATGATTCTAACCAAACCAGGAGGAATAAAGATGTAAAAAGCTTTATTTGGAACCATTAATCAGTGGACAATAACCATGAAGTTGAATAAATCTCATAGGAGTTATGAAGAAGAAACTATCCCACTTTCTATTCAAGTGATTCTAGATTAGCCTATTAAGATATATGGCAATATCTTCATCATTCTAATCAAACCAGGAGCAACCAAAAGGTAAGAAGATAGATTGAATAGGCTAATCTGAAATCCCCTGAATAGAAAGTGGGATAGCTTCTTCCTCATAACTCTTATAAGATTTATTCAACTTTCTGGTCACTTTCTACTGATTAATGGTTCCAAATAAAGCTTTTTACATCTTGGTTCCTCTTAGTTTGATTAGAAATATTGCCATATATCCGAAAAGGCTAATCTTGAATCATTGGAATAAAAATTGGGACAGCTTCTTACTCATAAATCCTATGAGATTTATTCAACTTTCTGTTCACTTTCCACTGATTACTGGTTCCAAATCATGCTTCTTACATCTTGGTTCCTCTTGGTTTGATTAGCATCTTTAATATATTGCCATATGTCCGAACAAGCTAATCTTGAAACACTGGAATAGAAAGTGGGATAACTTCTTCCTCATAACTCCTATGAGATTTAATCAACTTTCTGGTCATTTTCCACTGATAAATGGTTCCAAATCATGCTTCTTACATCTTGGTTCGTCCTGGTTTGATTTGAATCATGAAGATATTGCCATTTATTCGAACAAGCTAATTTGGAATCACTGGAATAGATAGTGGGATAGCTTCTTCCTCATAACTCCTATGAGATTTATTCAAATTCCTGGTCACATTCCACTAATTAATGGTTCCAAATCATGCTTCTTACATATTGGTTCCTCCTGGTTTGATTAGAATCATGAAGATATTGCCATATGTCCGAACATGCTAATCTTGAATCACTGGAATAAAACGTTGGATAGCTTCTTCCTCATAACTCCTATGAGATTTATTCAACTTCCTGATCACTTTCCACTGATTAATGGTTCCAAATCAAGCTTCTTACATCTTGGTTCCTCTTAGAATGATTAGAATCGTGAAGAAATTTCCATATGTCCGAACATGCTATTCTTGAATCATTGGAATAGAAAGTGGGATAGCTTCTTCCTCATAACTCCAATGAGATTTATTCAACTTCGTGGTCACTTTCCACTGATTAATGGTTCAAAATCATGCTTCTTACATCTTTGTTCATCCTGGTTTGATTAGAATCATGAAGATATTGCTATATGTCCGAACATGCTAATCTTGAATCACTGGAATAAGAAGTGGGATAGGTTCTTCCTCATAACTCCTATTAGATTTATTCAACTTCCTAGTCACTTTCCGCTGATTAATGGTTCCAAATCAAGCTTCTTACATCTTGGTTCCTCCTAGTTTGATTAGAATCATGAAGATATTGCCAAATGTCCGAATAAGCTAATTTTGAACACTAGAATAGAAAGTGGGATAGCTTCTTCCTCATAACTCCTATGAGATTTATTCAACTCCCTGGTCACTTTCCACTGATTAATGGTTCCAAATAAAGCTTCTAACATCTGGGTTCCTCTTGGTTTGATTAAAATCATGAAGATATTGCTATATGTCCGAACATGCTAATCTTGAATCATTGGAATAGAAAGTGGGATAGGTTCTTCCTCATAACTCCTGTTAGATTTATTCAACTTCCTAGCCACTTTCCACTGATTAATGGTTCCAAATCAAGCTTCTTACATATTGTTTCCTCCTAGTTTGATTAGAATCATGAAGATATTGTCATATGTCTGAACATGCTAATCTTGAATCATTGGAATAGAAAGTGGGATAGCTTCTTACTCATAAATCCTATGACATTTATTCAACTTCCTGGTCACTTTCCAATGAATACTTTTTCTAAATCATGCTTCTTACATCTTTTTTCCTCCTGGTTTGATTAGAATCATGAAGATAATGCCATATGTATGCAGGTGATTCCAGATTAGCCTATTCTGACATTTGACAATATCTTTATGATTCTAATCAAACGAGGAGGAACCAAGATGTAAGAAGCTTGATTGGAACCATTAATCATTAGAAAATAACAATGAATTTGAATAAATCTCATAAGAGTTATGAGGAAGAAGTTATCCCATTTTCTATTTAGGTGATTCCAGATTAGCCTATTTAGACATACGACAATATCCTCATGATTCTAATCAAACCAGGAGGAACCAAGATGTAAGAAGCTTGATTTGTAACCATTAATTAATGGAGAGTCACCAGGAAGTTGAATAAATCTCATAGGAGTTATGAGGAAGAAACCATCCCACCTTCTATACAACTGGTTCCACTTTAACCTATTCAGATATAAGACAATATCTTCATGATTCTAACCAAACCAGGAGGAATAAAGATGTAAAAAGCTTTATTTTGAACCATTAATCAGTGGACAAAAACCATGAAGTTGAATAAATCTCATAGGAGTTATGAAGAAGAAACTATCCCACTTTCTATTCAAGTGATTCTAGATTAGCCTATTAAGATATATGGCAATATCTTCATCATTCTAATCAAACCAGGAGCAACCAAAAGGTAAGAAGATAGATTGAATAGGCTAATCTGGAATCCCCTCAATAGAAAGTGGGATAGCTTCTTCCTCATAACTCTTATAAGATTTATTCAACTTTCTGGTCACTTTCTACTGATTAAAGGTTCCAAATAAAGCTTTTTACATCTTGGTTCCTCTTAGTTTGATTAGAAATATTGCCATATATCCGAAAAGGCTAATCTTGAATCATTGGAATAAAAATTGGGACAGCTTCTTACTCATAAATCCTATGAGATTTATTCAACTTTCTGTTCACTTTCCACTGATTACTGGTTCCAAATCATGCTTCTTACATCTTGGTTCCTCTTGGTTTGATTAGCATCTTTAATATATTGTCATATGTCCGAACAAGCTAATCTTGAAACACTGGAATAGAAAGTGGGATAACTTCTTCCTCATAACTCCTATGAGATTTAATCAACTTTCTGGTCATTTTCCACTGATAAATGGTTCCAAATCATGCTTATTACATCTTGGTTCGTCGTGGTTTGATTTGAATCATGAAGATATTGCCATTTATTCGAACAAGCTAATCTGAATCACTGGAATAAAACGTTGGATAGCTTCTTCCTCATAACTCCTATGAGATTTATTCAACTTCCTGATCACTTTCCACTGATTAATGGTTCCAAATCAAGCTTCTTACATCTTGGTTCCTCTTAGAATGATTAGAATCGTGAAGATATTTCCATATGTCCGAACATGCTATTCTTGAATCATTGGAATAGAAAGTGGGATAGCTTCTTACTTATAACTCCTATGGGATTTATTCAACTTCCTAGTCACTTTCCACTGATTACTGGTTCCAAATCATGCTTATTACATCTTGTTTCTTCCTGGTTTGATTAGAATCATGAAGATATTGCCATATGTACGAATAGGCTCATCTGGAATATAAAGTGGGATAGCTTCTTCCTCTTAACTCCTATGAGCTTTATTCAACTTCCTGGCCACTTTCCACTGTTTAATAGTTCCAAATCAAGCTTCTTACAACTTGGTTCCTCCTATTTTTGATTAGAATCATGAAGATATTGCCATATATCCGAACTGGCTAATCTTGAATCATTGGAATAGCAAGTGGAATAGCTTCTTACTCATAACTCCTATGAGATTTATTCAACTTCCTGGTCACTTTCCACTGATTACTGGTTCCAAATCATGCTTCTTACATCTTGGTTCCTCTTGGTTTGATTAAAATCATGAAGATATTGCCATATGTCCGAACAAGCTAATCTTGAAACACTAGAATAGAAAGTGGGATAACTTCTTCTTGATAACTTCTATGAGATTTATTCAACTTCCTGGTCACTTTTCACTGATTAATGGGTCCAAATAAAGCTTCTAACATCTTTGTTCCTCTTGTTTTGATTAGAATCATGAAGATATTGTCATATATTCGAACATGCTAATCTTGAATCATTGGAATAAAAAGTGGAATAGTTTCTTAATCTTAGTGGTTCCAAATCATGCTTCATACATCTTGGTTCCTCTGGGTTTGATTAGAATCATGAAGATATTGCCATATATTCGAACATGCTAATTTTGAATCATTAGAATAAAAAGTGGGATAGTTTCTTACTCTTAACTCCTATGAGATTTATTCAACTTCCTGTCACTTTACACTGATTAGTAATTCCAAATCATACTTCTTACATCTTGTTTCCTCCTGGTTTGATTAGAATCATGAAGATATTGCCATATGTTCGAACAAGTTAATTTGGAATCACTGGAATAGATAATGGGATAGCTTCTTCCTCTTAACTCCTATGAGATTTATTCAACTTCCTGGTCATTTTCCACTAATTAATGGTCCAATATCACGCTTCTTACATCTTGGTTCCTCCAAGTTTGATTAGAATCATAAAGATATTGCCATATGTCCGAACATGCTAATCTTGAATCATTGGAATAGAAAGTGGGATAGTCTCTTACTCATAACTCCTATGAGATTTATTCAACTTCCTGGTCACTTTCCACTGATTAATGGTTCCAAATCATGCTTCTTACATCTTGGTTCCTCCTGGTTTGATTAGAATCATGAAGATATTGTCATATGTTCGAATAGGCTAATCTGGAATCACTGCAATAGAAAGTGGGATAGCTTCTTACTCATAACTCCTATGGGATTTATTCAACTTCCTAGTCACTTTCCTTTGATTACTGGTTCCAAATCATGCTTCTTACATCTTGTTTCTTTCTGGTTTGATTAGAATCAGGAAGATATTGCCATATGTACGAATAGGATAATCTGGAATCACTGGAATATAAAGTGGGATAGGTTCTTCCTCTTAACTCCTATGAGCTTTATTCAAATTCCTGGTCACTTTCCACTGTTTAATGGTTCCAAATCAAGCTTCTTACATCTTGGTTCCTCCTATTTTTGATTAGAATCATGAAGATATTGCCATATGTTCGAACAGGCTAATCTGGAATCATTGGAATAAAAACTGGGATAGCTTCTTCCTCTTAACTCCTATGAGATTTATTCAACTTCTTGGTCACTTTCCACTGATTAATGGTTCCAAATAATGCTTCTTACATCTTGGTTCCTCCTGGTTTGATTAGAATCATGAAGATATTGCCATATGTCCGAACAAGCTAATTTTGAATCACTAGAATAGAAATTGGGATAGCTTCTTCCTCATAACTCCTATGAGATTTATTCAACTTCGTAGTCACTTTCCACTGATTACTGGTTCCAAATCATGCTTCTTACATCTTGGTTCGTCTTGGTTTGATTAGAATCATGAAGATATTGCCATATATTCGAACATGCTAATTTGGAATCACTGGAATAGAAAGTGGGATAGCTTCTTCCTCATAACTCCTATGAGATTTATTCAACTTCGTGGTCACTTTCCACTGATTAATGGTTCAAAATCATGCTTCTTACATCTTGGTTCATCCTGGTTTGATTAGAATCATGAAGATATTGCTATATGTCCGAACATGCTAATCTTGAATCACTGGAATAGAAAGTGGGATAGGTTCTTACTCATAACTCCTATGAGATTTATTCAACTTCCTGGTCACTTTCCAAATAATACTGGTTCTAAATCATGCTTCTTAAATCTTTTTTCCTCCTGGTTTGATTAGAATCATGAAGATAATGCCATATGTCTGAATAGGCTAATCTGGAATCACTCGAATAGGAAGTGGGATAGCTTCTTCCTCTTAACTCCTATGAGATTTATTCAACTTCCTGGTCACTTTCCACTGATTAATGGTTCCAAATCATGGTTCTTACATCTTGGTTCCTCCTGGTTTTATTAGAATCGTGAAGATATTGCCATATGTCCGAACATGCTAATCTTGAATCATTGGAATAGAAAGTGGGATAGCTTTTTCCTCTTAACTCTTATGAGATTTATTCAACTTCCTGGTCACTTTGCACTGATTAATGGTTCCAAATCATGCTTCTTACATCTTGGTTCATCCTGGTTTAATTAGAATCATGAAGATATTGTCATATATCTGAATAGGCTAATCTGGAATCACCTGAATAAAAGTGGGATAGTTTTTTCCCCATAATTCCTATGAGATTTATTCAACTTCCTAGTGACTCTACACTAATTAATGGTTCCAAATCATGCTTCTTACATCTTGTTTCCTCCTTTTTTGAAGATAATCATGAAGAT
Organism: Moricandia arvensis; assembly: GCA_905132765.1. NCBI lineage: Eukaryota > Viridiplantae > Streptophyta > Magnoliopsida > Brassicales > Brassicaceae > Moricandia > Moricandia arvensis. Next base: position 276,508 of record CAJHQP010000124.1, read on the forward strand.
ATTGCCATATGTTTGAATAGACTAATCTTGAATCATTGGAATAGAAAATGGGATAGCTTCTTACTCATAACTCCTATGAGATTTATTCAACTTCCTGGTCACTTTCCAATGATTATTGGTTCCAAATCATGCTTCTTACATCTTGGTTTCCTCCTGGTTTGATTAGAATCACGAAGATAATGCCATATGTACGAACAGGCTAATCTTGAATCACTCGAATAGAAAGTGGGACAGCTTCTTCCTCATAACTCCTATGAAATTTATTCAACTTCCTGGTCACTTTCCACTGATTAATGGTTCCAAATAATGCTTCTTACATCTTGGTTCCTCCTGGTTCGATTAGAATCATGAATATATTGCCATATGTCCGAACATGCTAATCTTGAAACACTGGAATACGAAAGTGGGATAGCTTCTTCCTCTTAACTCCTATGAGATTTATTCAACTTCCTGGTCACTTTCCACTGATTAATGGTTCCAAATCATGCTTCTTACATCTTGGTTCCTCCTGGTTTGATTAGAATCATGAAGATATTGCCATATGTCCGAACAAGCTAATCTTGAATCACTAGAATAGAAAGTGGGATAGCTTCTTCCTCATAACTCCTATGAGATTTATTCAACTTCCTGGTCACTTTCCACTGATTAATGGTTCCAAATCATGCTTCTTACATCTTGGTTCCTCCTGGTTTGATTAGAATCATGAAGATATTGCAATATGTTCGAACAGGCTAATTGGAATCACTGGAATAGAAAGTGGGATAGCTTCTTCCTCATAACTCCTATGAGATTTATTCAACTTCCTGGTCACTTTCCACTGATTAATGGTTCCAAATCATGCTTCTTACATCTTGGTTCCTCCTGGTTTGATTAGAATCATGAAGATATTGCCATATGTCCGAACAAGCTAATCTTGAAACACTAGAATAGGAAGTGGGATAAGTTCTTCCTCATAACTCCTATGAGATTTAATCAAATTCCTGGACACTTTCCACTGATTAATGGTTCCAAATAATGCTTCTTACATCTTGGTTCCTCTTGGTTTGATTAGAATCATGAAGATATTGCCATATGTCCGAACAAGTTAATCTTGAAACACTGAAATAAAAAGTGGGATAACTTCTTCTTGATAACTTCTATGAGATTTATTCAACTTCCTGATCACTTTTCACTGATTAATGGGTCCAAATAAAGCTTCTAACATCTTTGTTCCTCTTGTTTTGATTAGAATCATGAAGATATTGCCATATATTCGAACATGCTAATCTTGAATCATTGGAATAAAAAGTGGAATAGTTTCTTAATCTTAGTGGTTCCAAATCATGCTTCATACATCTTGGTTCCTCATGGTTTGATTAGAATCATGAAGATATTGCCATATGTTCGAACAAGTTAATATGAAATCACTAGAATAGATAGTGGGATAACTTCTTCCTCTTAACTCCTATGAGATTTATTCAACTTCCTGGTCACTTTCCAATAATTACTGGTTCCAAATCATGCTTCTTACATCTTGGTTCCTCCTGGTTTGATTAGAATCATGAAGATATTGCCATATGTCCGAACATGCTAATCTTCAAACACTGGAATACAAAAGTGGGTTAACTTCTTCCTCTTAACTCCTATGAGATTTATTCAACTTCCTGATCAAGTTCCACTGATTAATGGTTCTAAATCATGCTTCTTACATCTTAGTTCCTCCTGGTTTGATTAGAATGATGAAGATATTGTCATTTATCCGAACAAGCTAATTTTGAAACACTGGAATACAAAAGTGGGATAGCTTCTTCCTCATGACTCCTAAGAGTTTTATTCAACTTCCTGGCCACTTTCCACTGATTAATGGTTCCAAATCAAGCTTCTTACATCTTGGTTCCTCCTAGTTTGATTAGAATCATGAAGATATTGTCGAACATGCTAATCTGGAATCATTGGAATAGAAAGTGGGATAGCTTCTTACTCATAACTCCTATGAGATTTATTCAACTTCCTAGTCACTTTCCACTGATTACTGGTTCCAAATCATGCTTCTTACATCTTTTTTCTTCCTGGTTTTGATTAGAATCATGAAGATATTGCCATATGTACGAATAGGCTAATCTGGAATCACTGGAATATAAAGTGGGATAGCTTCTTCCTCTTAACTCCTATGAGCTTTATTCAACTTTCTGGTCACTTTCCACTGATAAATGGTTCCAAATCATGCTTCTTACATCTTGGTTCGTCATGGTTTGATTTGAATCATGAAGATATTGCCATATATTCGAACAGGCTAATTTGGAATCACTGGAATAGAAAGTGGGATAGCTTCTTCCTCATAACTCCTATGAGATTTATTCAACTTCATGGTCACTTTCCACTGATTAATGGTTCAAAATCATGCTTCTTACATCTTGGTTTCCTCCTAGTTTGATTAGAATCATGAAGATATTGCCAATATGTCCGAACAAGCTAATCTTGAAACACTGAAATAGAAAGTGGGATAGCTTCTTCCTCATAACTCCTATGAGATTTATTCAACTTCCTGGTCACTTTCCACTGATTAATGGTTCCAAAATCATGCTTCTTACATCTTGGTTTCCTCCTGGTTTGATTAGAATCATGAAGATAATTGCCATAATGTCCGAACAGCTAATCTTGAAACACTTGAATAGAAAGTGGGATAGCTTCTTTCCTCATAACTCCTATGAGATTTATTCAACTTCCTGGTCACTTTCCACTGATTAATGGTTCCAAATCAAGCTTCTTACATCTTGGTTTCCTCCTGGTTTGATTAGAATCATGAAGATATTGCCATATGTCCGAACAGGCTAATCTTGGAATCACTGGAATAGAAAGTGGGATAGCTTTCTTCCTCTTAACTCCTATGAGATTTATTCAACTTCCTGTCACTTTCCACTGATTAATGGTTCCAAATCATGCTTCTTACATCTTGGTTCCTCCTGGTTTGATTAGAATCATGAAGATATTGCCATATGTTCGAACAAGGCTAATCTTGAACACTGGAATAGAAAGTGGGGATAGCTTCTTCCTCATAACTCCTATGAGATTTATTCAACTTCCTGGTCACTTTCCACTGATTAATGGTTCCAAATCATGCTTCTTACATCTTGGTTCCTCCTGGTTTGATTAGAATCATGAAGATAATTGCCATATGTCGAATAGGCTAATCTGAATCATTGGAATAGAAAGTGGGATAGCTTCTTCCTCATAACTCCTATGAGATTATTCAACTTCTGGTCACTTTCCACTGATTAATGGTTCCAAATCATGCTTCTTACATCTTGGTTCCTCCTGGGTTTGATTAGAATCATGAAGATATTGCCATATGTTCCGAACAAGCTAATTTGGAATCACTGGAATAGAAAGTGGGATACTTCTTCCTCATAACTCCTATGAGATTTATTCAACTTCCTGGTACTTTCCACTGATTAATGGTTCCAAATCAAGCTTCTTACATCTTGGTTCTCCTAAGTTTGATAGAATCATGAAAGATATTGCTATTATGTTCGAACATGCTAATCTTGAATCATTGGAATAGAAAGTGGGATAGCTTCTTTACTCATAACTCCTATGAGATTATTCAACTTCCTGGTCACTTTCCACTGATTAATGTTACAAATCATGTTTTTACATCTTGGTTCCTCCTGGTTTTGATTAGAATCATGAAGATATTGCCATATGTCGAATAGGCTAATCTGGAATCACTGCGAATAGAAAGTGGATAGCTTCTTCCTCATAACTCCTATGAGCTTTATCAACTTCCTGGTCAACTTTCCCTGATTACTGGTCCAAATCATGCTTCGTTACATCTTGGTTCCTCCTTGGTTTGATTAGAATCATCGAAGATATTGCCATAATGTTCGACAGGCTAATCTGGGGAATCACTGGAATATAAAGTGGGATAGCTTCTTCCTCTTAACTCCTATGAACTTTATTCAACTTCCTGGCCACTTTCCACTGTTTAATAGTTCCAAATCAATCTTCTTACAACTTGGTTCCTCCTATTTTTGATTAGAATCATGAAGATATTGGCCATATGTTCGAACAGGCTAATCTTGGAAATCATTAGAATAGAAAACTGGGATAGCTTCTTCCTCTTAACTTCCTATGAGATTTATTCAACTTCCTGGTCACTTTCCAACTGATTAATGGTTCCAAATCAAGCTTCTTACATCTTGGTTCCTCCTGGTTTGGTTAGAATCATTAATATATTGCCATATGTCCGAACAGGCTAATCTTGAAACACTGGAATACAAAAGTGGGATAGCTTCTTCCTCTTAACTCTTATGAGATTAATTCAACTTCCTGGTCACTTTGCACTGATTAATGGTTCCAAATCAAGCTTCTTACATCTTGGTTCCTCCTAGTTTGATTAGAATCATGAAGATAATGCCATATGTTCGAACATGCTAATCTTGAATCATTGGAATAGAAAGTGGGATAGTTTCTTCCTCATAACTCCTATGAGATTTATTCAACTTCCTGGTCACTTTCCACTGATTAATGGTTCCAAATAAAGCTCCTTACATCTTGGTTCCTCTTAGTGTGATTAGAATCATGAAGATATTGCCATATGTACAAACAAGCTAATCTTGAAACACTGGAATTGAAAGTGGGATAGCTTCTTCCTCATAACTCCTATGAGATTAAATCAACTTATTGGTTACTTTCCACTGATTAATGGTTCCAAATCATGCTTCTTACATCTTGCTCCTCCTGGTTTGATTAGAATCATGAAGATATTGCCATATGTTCGAACAGACTAATCTTGAATCATTGGAATATAAAGTGGGATAGCTTCTTACTCATTACTCCTATGAGATTTATTCAACTTCCTGGTCACTTTCCACTGATTGCTGGTTCAAAATCATGCTTCTTACATCTTGGTTCCTCTTGGTTTGATAAAAATCATGAAGATATTGCCATATGTCCGAACAAGCTAATCTTGAAACACACGAATGGAAAGTGGGATA